>VWPV01025956.1:0-16013 GCA_013389885.1 Geococcyx californianus | reverse complement strand
CTTCTCTCAGGTGACCGGTGACAGAAGGAGAGGACACGGTCTCAAGCTTCGCCAGGGGAGGTTTAGGCTTGACATTAGGAAGAAGTTCTTCACTGAGAGGGTAATTGTTCACTGGAATGCTCTGCCTAGGGAGGTGGTTGAGTCACCATCCCTGGAGGTGTTCAAAGAGAATTTGGATGAGGCGCTTAGTGACATGGTGTAACTGACAAGTAGGAGTAGGTGTAGGCAGTAGGTGTAGGTGTTGGGCCATAGGCTGGACTCGATGATCTCAAAGGTCTCTTCCAACCTTACGATACTGTGATACTGTAACTATGTGTAGCAACTACATATATATTCACATATTGTTCTAAATAGACTGCATGTAGAACTGCATATGTGTATCTGAACAGATATTATTGGTTTCTGTTACTTAACATATATCTGATTCAGCTGTTGCTTTTTGTGACTCTATTACGCCATTCTTCATAGATGCTGATGAAGTCGAAACCACAGTTTGTCCCATGCTGCAGAAGAGGGTAATTTTCTTCTGGTAGGTGAGTAGCTCTTCCTTGAAAGCCCTGAGAAGGTGGATTTTTTTGTTTGGGTTTTTTTATTTTTTTTATATTGAAGCAGATTTAACATGCTGAAGTAATTATGCTTTCAGTATTGTGGCTTTGTGATGGAATATACAATGAAATAATCATACCATTTTTTTGTATAATTATAAGTGACAGATGTCTGAGGCTCACAGTCATTTTAGCCTGGCATTTTCAATTATTGCAGCAGTATTGGTGGAAGAGAATGAAGTTGCTCTCGGATGCCAAAGTCCATTACTTAAACTTTGTAGAGCTGTCAAGTCATAATAATTCCACGGGGATTTAGCTATCACAACATAAAAAGGCATGCAAAAGGTCTTCATAGCAATCTTAAAACAAGTATTGACTGTCAAATTATAAATGACCATAATTTAATAAATATCTGAATTTATAAATTTCACGTAGCAATTTTAAAATTATACCCTATTCTTTAAGTGACATGGAGGTCAACTGTTAGTAATATCGCTTAAATAAGACTTAAAAATGTCTAATTATTTATGCTAGCATCTTAGAATTGTGACTTATGAGAGTGTATAGCATAGCCCAATGAAAATACAACCAATAAAATGGGTTGCAATAAAATGGATTGGATATTTTTTCTTTTCATCTGACATCTTCATGTCAGCCATTTGCAGGCTGACCTTTCATGTATTTTCAAAGGGAGATAATTCATAAAGAGCTTCCCTGCTTTATTGTTAAGACACTTTCATGAAAAATGAGACACCTTCGGTAAATTACTGACATCTTTTATGTCATTGAAGTATAATTTTAAATGCAATTATTCCATGAAGAATTGATTTTAGTCTTTATCCTCTTCTTTTGGGCATTCTGAATATCTACCTGTAAAATTTTTTTTTTTTTAATTTTAGTGTGTTCTGGAAGCTAACTCCAAGGTTTATCCTCTCAGATGAAAGAAAAATGTTCTTTCTGCTTGGACTTAGTTCTTTCTCTTTAATGACATTTTTTCTTTATTTTCATATGTCCTCTGTTATTTGACAACTTCTGCAAAACCAGATACTGGATTGTGCATTGAAGATGACTCTTCATATCTATTGGCCAACCTCTTAACCTGAAGATTCTTTTTCTTTAGTAGCTGTAAGTTCCACAAGAAGTCTATGTGAAATTTAATACTTTGATGAGCATGGTTATTTCATCTTTATGGATGAAAGAAGATGATGTTTCTAAAGATAATGAATGGGCACTGAGAAAGTTTTGAGAGACAAAGGAGGCTATTCTGGAATACCAATGTGATCCACTCAGTCATATTTATTTTTTACAAATTGCATTGACTGTATTCTGGCTTTATAACCAGGTTCAGAGCTGTTGCTTTCACTCATCATTTGTAACAATGAATTATAACAGTCTAACAGAGGAGGTGAGAAATATGGCATGTGCAGAGTGAGAGACCGCATTATTTCTGTTTGCCTAAAATGGACTGAGGCTTTAATTACTGTGATAATGTGTTTGTTCAAGAATGGCAACAATGCCAATAAGATTTCCAGTCTTATTAGAACTCTTCTGAAAATGCCCATAAAATGTAATCATGCTTTCGATAGTCTGATAAAGATGCTGAAATAAAGTTTCCAGTTTATCCATTAACATGCTGAAACATATTCATATCCCCAACAGTCTCCTATGATGTCTTTGGCTGCATCAAGAGGAAAGATGCTGAGTGTTCACAGCTTTGCTTTGCTTGGCCTTTTCTCATTTTGATTAAGCATGGAGTTGAGACATCAGTAAATACCCTTTTGAACTCCAGCTTTCTCAACTGATATTTCAAGGATTATCCAGACTTTCCAAGGTAGATGCTGCGTTGTGTACAGNCAGTGCAGTTATTTTTTATTAGAATATATTAAAAATATACAAAAAGGAAATTCTTGTATTTCAAGTATAGCAAAAACCCTGAGGTTGGTGGATTTTAACATTTGGAACTCCTGACTATCACTTTTGGATTTTGGGAGAAATGTAGAGACCTCATTCAAAACGTAGACCTCATTCGACCTCATTCAAAACATAGATCTGTTTCCTCTTCAGAATGATATAGGATTGCAAGTGTAGGGCATTATATCAGTAAATCCAAAAGGATCCTTTAAGAGGTGCAAGACTAAAAAGGAGAAATAAGAATAAAGAAACAAGCAAAAATGGATTTATGAATACGGCAAAACTAATATAAAACTCTGTGCCTAGATCCTGAGCCCAGTTCTTTCTGTTACTCTGTAAATGTTGTGTAATACCACTGAACATTGATCTACAATTTAAATAACAGAACACAAGATCTATTGAGGTGTATACAGCAATAGGATAGTTTTGTGTAAATGGAAATTAAGAACAACTCTCTCTTTCTACTTAATAGTGATTGGTCCCTTAAGTAATTTGGTGACTTTAAGGAAACTGTAGAAAAATTCTATTTAATCCTCTTTGACCACAGGAATTAGAACTCTGCTAAAGTCACAGAAGTGTAGCAGGCATACTTGAGGGAAGGAGGTAAATAACATCTCTGATGTGGAAGTTTTTTTATAGAAATAAGTTTTCTAGCTATATGAAGTTTTTCCTTGGTGAAAATTTTAATCAGATCCCTAGCTGCAGTACTTGCGTATTGCATGCAATTTTGTCTCCTTTTTAATAACTATCTGTTTTCATCTGTTAGTCACTGACATATGCTAGCATTTTGGTATATTCCTTCTTGACAATTCAAAAACCATCAAGAATCAGATGGGTTGTTTGACTTCTGGGTTTGCCATGAATGATTACTATAGGTCTTATGCTCACTCTTTTTTTCTCACTTCAATTTGTAGATAGCTTGTTTGCCCAGATCCCAGTAATTTGTTGCTATGACTGTTGGATGCTATCCTTTGCTTTGTGTGTTCTAATGAGCTCAATAGTTCATTTTGAGCTTCTGCATCTGGTAAGGATAATAAGCATGACATCTCTGTTAGTCACAGCCGTGCCTGCAGTGAAGGGCACACTGGGTTTTGAGTTTAAAATAGATTTTTCTTCTGTAGTCTGTGTGCTCAGGCTCACAATAATTACTGAACAAAATGTTCTTAGACATTTGCCTGAATAGCATCAATCAGTGCCTCTGCTTATGAAGGAGAAAGCTATTTTTGAAACATAAAGAGACTATGCATATAAGCTGGAATTTACTTTCCTTCAGTACCAAAATCTAGACCTGACATTTTTTATTTCATTTTAATTTAATCAATAGATACACTTTGACCAGACCGGTAAAAGTCTGTGTGTGCTCCTTCCCTACAAAACAGCAGAATGGAAGGATCGCTCTCTTTGGTCCTGTAATGGTATGCCATTAGTTCAAGGAGAGGTATGCATTGTTATATTGGTAACCATATTGAGGTTGTTTTAAGGAAAAATCACAAAGTTCAGCCTTGCAACAGGAAGCAGAGAGAAACTGTAATAAAATCCAAAGAGATCCTTCAAGTACTGTGTATAATGAAGACCTATGGTTTATTTACTCAGATAAGGGGGATATTCTTTGCTTATTGAAAAAGGCTTTATTTCTCATTTTGTCGAAATTCTGTAAGGCTAATTTAGCTGTTGTTCTGCAAGTTGTTCTCAAGAATCCTCCTCTTAGCAGGTAGAGACTTTGACCAGGCAGCTTCTATGGAGATTTGTATATTACTTTCTTCTGGAAAAAGGTAAACGCTAACAATATATCTTCTGGGCCCAGCTGCTACCTCAGTTGTGCTTTTACTATCCATTGGCAGAATATTTCTTTTGAAATACTGTAACTATTACTCAAATGCTGTAGACTATGTAATATCTAGGATCTGGCTGTGCTCCACAGATTAACGAATCATAAAGTTGTGTGGTCATCTGAACAGAAAAGATCACTAATTAGAGCAGAGTCAAACAAACAAGTTGCTTTGGAGTGACAGGTTAGGGCTGTCTGTTGATCTAAAAGAACTGCCACGAGGCACTCTCTTAATCAGCTGTGAATACAAATTAGCATTAGCTGAGAGCTGGGAGTTGTCCAGGCGTGTAAGCCATTACTTAACAAAATATTGTTTCTGATATGCAAGTTATTAAAGAAAGACAAGGGAGCAGCTATATTTTGGCTGTAGGGTACGATTAGTATTTTGGGAAATGGCAGAGTTGGGAGGAAACAGCAGTGCTATTCCTGAAAGAAGTTACCTGGTGTAAGTATTTGTTCCACAAGAAGTCCTCTTCTCTGTTAAAACACAATCAGGATATTGTAATAGTATTTAAAAGTTGGATAAGAACAAAGAATGCAGCAAAGAGACATAACATTTCCAGTCCTTTCCTTCTGACACAATGAGCGTAGGTCCATGTGGGTTTGAAGAGAGAGAGACAGTTTTATGATTTCTTCCATCGGGTGAAAGAAGTCACCAAGGCATCATGGCTCTGTTGAGTAAGTTATTGCCTGTGACTTCTAAAAGAGTCAAAGTTAGTAGGTTGCAGGCGAGTTAAAATCTTACAAATTTGACATTTTCTTTCAACTTAAAAATCAAGACATGCAAAAACATCCAAAAAAACCATGCAAAAAAGATCAACAAGTGTGAGAGTATGAGAGTACTGATTTAGAATCTATAGAACCTGCATATCCAAGTGGATTTACAGTGGCTAAACTTTCCTTTATAAATAACAGGAGAGGTTGTATGTTTTTCATACATACAGTCTTTCACTGTAGATAGGAATCATGAAAAATGATGGAAATAGGAATCTCAAGAAATCTAGTAATAGTATTTAAATACTTAGAAGATGTTGCTGTCGTTTTTAAAATATGAATTAATATTTGGTTTGGATTCCTAGTGCTGCAGTAGACAAACAACCAATAAATGGTTTATAGTAATAGAAAGCCAAATCAACGTCATACTGACATGTGGAGATACAATTAATGGCTAGATAGTCTCATTTTAAGGATTGTAATCTTGTTTTTCAAATTGAAAGGCCAATTAACTGAAGGTGAGTTTTTAACATGTCTTTAACATGTCTTTTTTTAGCATATCTTCAGCATTCAGTATCTTTCTGAATTAGGGTTTAATCACAGAAAAGTGATTTCTCAGAAGATCAAGGTGCAGTTTCATCTTCAGATACTGTAAACTTCTAAATGTAAAAAATGCCTATATGTGCCATTTCCACTGACATTGCTATTAATACACCTCATATGTGTGTGCAGGATCTGGGCCCTGCATGTTCACTAGGTAAGTGCTCTTATATATGGATCACATACAGATATATAGAGAGAGTCAGAAACATCTGTAAACCTGGCCGTGTCTTGCTGCTGAATGCTTTGTGGATAAGCTGATAGTATTAGTGTTCTGAGTCAGTAAAGAAAGGAAGAAGTTTATAAATGAAAACCACGTTATTTCATGGTGCAGAGGTATGACATATAAGTTCAAGTTCATCCTCTCTGAATCAAAAAGAATTTAAAAAAAAATATTTCGAGGCAAACCATGTGAAGTCTCCTGTTGTGTTTTGGGTGAAAAATCTAAGCAGTTGTGAGAAGCAAGAATAATAAAGGAACTACTTGCTCCATAGTGCTATTTTATGTGACATTTCTATTGACTTAAAATGCAAAAGTGAACTGAAATAGGGCACACTTCTCATTTGACGTTAATTCTGGAATCCTAAAATCTTGAGAGAAGCCTTTAGGATCCAAACCCAGCTTTTGCAAATCAGACTTCCTTATTCCAAGTTGAGGGCATCCATTAAACAGGCAGCTTGAAACTGGCATGACCTGAAAGAAGTACGTCTTTTCAGCATGGAGGGCATGATTGTGACAGGGATGTCACTGATAGGACATTTTCCTCCCAACTCAGTTTGGCAGATGACTCAAGATGGTGTATGCAACTGTTTTACATGTTCTGTAATGAAATTTTCACTGTATAATTAGTATAATAAAATCGTATTATTGAAGAGGAGAGACGTGGTAAGTAAAATGTTGATATTTATTTCCAGTAATATAAAATTGTAACAAATGCGTTGTTAATCCTAACATGTGGTAAGTACCAGTGCTTAGTTGCATTGCTTAGACTGGCCTCATTCCCTTTCCTGTATTTGCATGTTGGCTGCCTCTGTTCCCTTGGGAATTCTCCTAGAAGGAATCTTGGCTCTGTAACTTTAAATAAAATACGTGATGTTGGAACAGAAAATTCCCACCATTAAGTTTTTGCTACCCATATTAAAGCTATATGGAAAATGTATAATTACCTCAGTCTAGCTTCCAATTTCAACTAGTAAATGTAGGGTTAAATAGGACCTTTAGGTTCTAGATTTTTTTTGCTTTAACTTTTCCTTCCTGCCTGAGTCCCAGTGTATCAGAAATCAGTTTAATTTGATAAGAATAGTGTTTGTCTTTACCACCTGATGAAGGAGAAGATATTAATAACGCGGGAGAAAACATTAATGTAGGAAAGGATAAGGCAGTTGCTCCCTGAAACTATAACACTCCCTTTATAGCATCTGTACAACTTTAAACAATGGAATGAGGAAATTTAATAGCTATAGGCCTAGTTACCAGTAATGGCAAACATTTTAGTTACCAGTCCTGTTCCAGTGGTGTTTACTTCGTAAGTTGCCTTGCTGTTCCAGGGACAGAGCGTACTTGCCCCCTAAGTGGCAAATCTCTCTAAGTGATTTTCCGCAGAAAATAAACAATATGTCAAACAGTTATTGTTTATGTAGTTTGCTGCATTTATGGCTGAACAACAATGACAGAAAGTTAAGGCAACACAACAGAGCAACACATACAGTTTAGCAGGGTGAAGTACCACTCTCTAATTTATTTTCCATAAATCTAATTTTAAAACTTTATATATTACAAATTAAATATAAATGCAATTTCTTTTCCCATGTCTTCTCCTTGCTTGGAACATATGCAAGTTAGCCTGGCACACAAGTTATTTGAAAACACCAGAAAATCCTAGGACTCCCTGAGCTCTCATTCCCAGGGAACATAAACAGATTCCAATCTGAACAGTAATGTTAACGAAACATGAATGACAAGCATTCTGCAATTGTCTTAATTTGTCTGTTTAACTGCTTCTTTTTGATGTCTGATTTTGACAATTCTGAACTTACCTCCTTTGAATGGTTGAGTCTCTGCATTTACATTGATCAAACTCAGCAGGAGCTGAGGCTGATCAACATCTTGCATAGAACACAGAGTAAGCTTTGAGATAGGTAGGAAAATTCAATAGTGGTTGAATTGAGTGCTCTGTGGTGTCAGGCTCTGGGAGAGTTGTTGAATTGTGAGGATTTCAGCATGAAATCACTGAATTGGGAGGATTTCAATATAAGTACTAAAATGACCATATGTTGATGCCATTGAAATAAACCTGAACATATTACAGCTCATGCTATGTTTCACAGTACTAGCAGGAAATAAAGGAAGAGGAACAGTAATTGTAAGACCTAATATAACAGTATTCTACAGTTATATGGAACTCAGATGCAGTTGACAGTCTTACCTTTGTAAAGAAAAAGGCAATTTAATGCTGGTGTTTTCAAGAGATTCAGATTATCACCCAGTTCTATTGTGCTACTTTCATGTCTTTGTGTGACATCCAGAGTTGGTTTCCAAAATATTTAGGCTTTGGCTTTTTGAAATTGGCTGGCAAAGTGCACTTGTCTCTGGTATCTTCCTAAATATAAAATTAAGTACTTCATAAGGTCTTCAGAATAGACTGGTTGTATGCTTATGCTGTTATTTCTTGTAGAATTTTCGAAAAGAAGGCTCTTCAGAAATTAGTCACTGCACAATAATATTGTATTGCCACTGCAAATATTTCAGAAATAGTCTTAAGCAGTTAAAAATTTTTTCTAATTTGGATTCTGTTACCTTTCTGAGAATCCCATTTTGGGATTTGCACCACAGAATTACTAAATTGTATGGATTGGTCAAAAAAGGGGAAAAAAATATATATTTTTAAATTAATTTTATTAACTGTAATAATTGGCAGCTTTGCTACTTCAGATGTTAAGCTGGGAATATCCAGAGCTATGAGATTTAATACTATCAGTGTAACTTCAACCTGAGGGAGATACATTTCATGCCAGGCAATTTGTTGGATGATGGACTTCCGAATAAGGTCCTATTTTCTGAGATTTTTAAAGATTTCAGGACAGTCTTTAGGAATACAGTCCTTCCTCTGTTGTTATCTTGTCTCTTCCACAAAAGTTTAGACATGTAATTTTGATCTGTATATATAGTTACAGTAATATCAGCTAGTAGTGCTTCCAAGAAAGAAAGCTTCTGTACAGTTTGGGCTAGAAGACATAAGAAATATATAATCATTATGATTTTCTTATCCCATAAATTGTCCTTAGAGTACTTTCAAGGACATTTACCTTAAAAAGTAGAGGTATAATTAATATGTCAAGATATGAAGGTCTTACAATTCTAAAAAAATATTTCTATTTCAAAGTAAAACTTGGTAATTTCTCTAGCATTCCCATAGAAACCATTGCTGTGCCATGGGAAGCAGCAATCGGACTTTTGTACTGACGTGTACTTTTTTCAAGATATATGTTTGTTTTTTAAAGCAGTTGCATACTTCAATCTAAATTCTGGCATTAATTTCTACTATCAGCCATGGCCAAATTTACGAAAGTTCTACAGTCAATATGTCAGCATAGCTGGAGAGACAATTCATGGATTTAATATCATCTGCCAGTGGGAATTCCTGGATCTCAAAGTAATAATGTTTTCTACATTAATGTGCAGCAAAGTGAGTGTAGCGTTAGTCTTTACAGAAAGTTCAGTTCTCCTGAGGATGTGAAAGGATAATATAAACCACATTAATAGAAGGAAGGGGCCAGGTAACATGGGGTTACTTCCATATAATTTAAATCTGATTAGAGGAAGTCTTAATATTTTCTCTCTCTGCAATTTGTCAGAATAAAGCATTCAGGACGACAGATAACAAGTGTCTTGATACTGTGAGCATGTGTATATGTGACTCATACATCTTGTTTTAGTTTGAAATTTTCAGACCCAATTCATAGAAAGAATTATTTCTGAAATTACTATAGCATCACCATTTATGCTATTGTACCTGAGATTCTGTCTGTTATAAATGCCCCGTTTTCTGGAAGCTATAATTCTGTTATAAATAATGTGCTTCATACTGAATCTTAATTCGTAATGTTGCCACCTGAGAATAAATTATTTTACAGTGTTGCAGAAAATGGTTCGATCATGTATGAGAAAAAGAATGGATAGTTGGGTAACTTCAAACTGGGGCATATTTGGTAGTACAGAAGTGTACAAATGGAAATGTACCACTGTACTTTGTTATTTTCCTTTGTAGACAGAAAACCTTTGTATTTGCAAAAGTAGTTCATTGTTGTTCTGTTAATTTAGAGGAATTTGACATTGACTTTAACTTTCTCCTTTCTTGCTATCAGTGTGATTATAGTGTCATCAACTTGAGCTTATGTATAACTTCACTTCAGGATCAAAGGGGTGTGGGGTAAGAAGAAACAGACATCCTGACAGGCATTGAGCTTGATCTTGCAACAAAATGCATGTATAGGAGAAAGTATGCTGAACTGCAAACAGGGGATTTGATAAAGAGGTTGAATGAAGCAGGAGGAATAGATTGGTGGTCTGGTAGGAGAGCTGTGCCCTGCATTCATTATGACATTTTGTGCGGGAGTAGCAGGAGGGGGGTTTTTTGGATCTGTCAGAAAAGGGTTTCTGTCCCTGTGGCTAGTCAATGTGACAGCCTCAGATCTCACTTTTTCTTAAGGTCAGCTCTCCAAATACTTGGACAAAGCAATACTCCAGGAAGGCAGAAGGGGTAAAATCAAAAGAGGACCCTAAACCTCATGTTTATTCACTGGATTGTAGGTAAACCAGCGTGACCTTACCATGTCTTGTCTCTGCCCTGTGACATAGCAATTGTCTCTGTGCAGGTCAGGCATGTAAGTCCACTTGCCCTGCTAAGTGCTAGGCACAATTTTTCACATTCAAGTTTTATTGCATGTCCTTTGCCATTTCACAACTACTTGTTGGATCAATTCCGTTCATTTTTGTAGCTGAGGAGGTAGAACTCACACTCTTCATACAACAGAAATCTCAATGATGTCAAAGGGATACAGCTATTTAATGTCTCAGTTTATGAATAAGAAAACATTGGAGCTGTGAGCATATGTATCACTCTGTAAGAAATACAGTGCAGTCTCCTTACTAGGGTATTTATTGCACGTGGGAGCAACCCATACTCCTGTCGACTATACTTGAAGTCAGTAAAGCTTGTCAGATGAATGCAGTTTTTGTGGGTAGGTATCTTAATTATCCTGGATGACAATGAACAATTACAAAATAATTTTGCCACTCAAATCCTTCTGAATTCTCAGTAGAAGTAGGTAAAATTTTAAGTTAAAACCTTTATATCCTGAAAAATGCATGGATGATTATGATTTTTGCATAAAACTGACTGAAAAGCTTTGGATAAAATAAAGTTTGGATTATAGCAGAAAACAGAAAAATGGAAGTTTTATTGCCCTCCTCCCGCCTCAAGTTACTTTCTTAGTAAAATCTCTTACTTTGAATAAAATAAAATACTTTGTTCAGCCTGAAATATTTATTTTCTAATTTTAATTTTTCCTTCATAATTTGAATTAAATACTGGTTGTTTTTTTTTTTTTTTTTTTTTTCCTATCAGTTACATCATTCCCCAGAAAAAGAAATTACTCACAGAAGTTTAACTTTTTATTTTGTGTATTTGGACGGATATTGGTATGCGTTTACATATACACTTAGATGCACAAGCATACATTACTACCTTGCTGATTTTTCCCTGGCATTTTTCTGCAGTAACTATTGGATATTTATATTTACTTATTCTTATTTCAATGTTTTGGCAAATATTATTACTTTATTTCAGTGATAAGTAGATCCCCAGATAGAAGTTAGGAATATATATGTTAGAGACATATCGATTTTATTATGACTAGATTCTTTCAAGTGTCCACCTTGTGATTTTTTTTTTTTCCAGGCATATAATTTTTAATACCAGTAGTTTCTTTTACTATATTCCTGATCAGTGGTATCTGTTCCAAGAAGTGATTGGACTTCCTTGCTGTCCCAAGCACAAGACATAAACATTTTTTATCAAAAATATACTTTCAGTAGTGTGACAATGCTCAAGAACTTTTAAGAAAAAAAGATACATTTTGTTGTGCTTGGAGTTTGTAGTCTAAAGACACTTTAAAAGACAAGGTGGGGAAAAATTATGCCAACAGAGTTGCAGAATAATTTTGTCTTCCAGTTGCATTCAGAACATAAGGAAATCTTTACTTAGCTTCATAAAGAGGTTTATTTTGCCTACGCAGTTGTTGGAAATAAACATCACAAATCTGAGCCTGCTACAATTTTCATATATCAGCACTGCTGAAGTGAAATGGTCAGCACAAATTCACTGAATTGTCCATACTGCTTGTGGCTCATTCTGTCAGCTGAACCTCACACGAATGTGACAGTATACACCGCTGAGTTTCTCTCAGGGCTTGCCCAGTGTTCCTTTCTGATCTAGAGAGCAGTTCTGATCAAGAATACTCCGAGCCAGAGTACAGCTTTGGTGTGCTTGGTGAGAATGATATCAAGATTTCTCCATTATGTCAGGATGCAGGTGTTCTGAAACTCAATAAAGTATTGTCTCTATTGTGACTCAGGACAGTGTCAAGCAGCAACACTGTGAGTGCAAAGAGTTACAATGGCAGTGCCTGCAATGGGAAAAACAAAACAGAAACCTCAATACATTGGTCAGTTATCTCATGTAGACTGAAGCATCTTTTGCAAGTTTCCCTCTGCTTTGGAATGACTTTTTAATGTTAAATTGAAGAATTGTGGGACTGCTTCTGTAATCTTGTCAAACTTGTTAGTTTGTCTTTCTGCAGAAGACTGGAAGCCCAGTTAAAGGTAGTGCTTCCTTGATGCACTTCTTTTTCAGACTGTTCCAAATTCTCATTGGGTTCAACCCCAACAGATTGGTTACTGGCAATAAATTTTATCTTTTCCTCAATTCTTAAGCAAGGAATAATGGCCTGAGGACATTCCTGCCTCACAGTTTAGTCACTGTTATTCCTATCTCTTGTGAGGTATTATCTTTACCCGAATTCTGAAGATAAGATGTGACACAATGTGAATACTGCCAAAGATTATATTTTGGATATATGCTTCAGATTTATACCCTAAAAGGTTACAGTGTTTTTAAAAGCCAATAACTTCTCAATGATATGCCTACTCAAAGAACAAAAACCTTCCAATTTGCTGTACAATGAGTTATCCATGATGTCAAAAACATTACCGGTATTTCCAGTATTCTCCTTTTTTTCCTGTTGTTGTTACTAAAATGAAGATGTTGAGAAATCACCATTTTGGGGGGCTTATTATCTACACACTTTCTTGAGGATGGGTTCCATCATCCCAGCAGATATAACTGATTCTATATCCAAACAAAAGAGAAGAGGCCAATGTATTCTTCAAAATGTGACTGATATTCATGTTCACAGACTACTAACGAGCAAACCATCACAGGTGATAACAGAAGTACCTAATAAATTTTCATGAATACTAAGGTAATATACTGCACTTGAGGACCTTACTCACTGACCTTTGCTAGGGTACTTGTGCACTTAAGACTCTCATCAGTTCAAATTAGGTTAGTAAGGACTACATTTACTATTTGTCTTCCTTACACAGTATCACTGTGCATCATTTCAAGATATTTCCTGTGATAAATATGTGCTCAAAGGAAGTGAGGGGAATGGGAAGAGGAAGAAAAAACTCTTTGAAAGGAAGAGATTTAAGGTATTGTAGCCTTAGGCAGCAGTGATTTATATTCAGCAACTTGTGAGTGCTTTACTGACTTCTTCATTATTCAGCAGAAAAAAAATCCATACTTATTTTTGCAAGTGCTATATCGACATGTTCTGTAGGTATTTCTAGAACATGTCAATACAGTGTTTCACATTAAATGTATGCTCTTTTCAGTATGTATTACTACAAAAAAATAATGGGACTCCTTCTATGGTATATATACAATATGCATTACGTCTATCTGTTTCTCACATCAGGCTTTGAACTCAAACCATGGATGTCAAGGATAGTGGAAGAACAAGGTGATAGGACTCCACTGCTATAATGCTTGGCAATTTAAAGAACATTAAAGTTGCTTAAGTCTTTTGTGTCATTCTACAAAAAGAAAAGAGACTGTGGAACTGTTAACTCTTTTTCCAGTCCAAGAAGAACTAACTCCCGCATTCGTGTCTGTTTCAGTTTGCTGGTTTAAGTTCATAGCCATTCACCTAAATATCTTGAGTGATTCTTCTCTGGCCATGATGAAAGATACCAGAAGATAGACATTTCTGTTGGTTTTTATCCTTAATGTGGTATTTTGAATGTTATTAATCACAACAACCTCTCCTTCTACTGCTTCCTAAGTGAATTTTCACCAGTTCCTCATTGAAAACACAATTCTTTCCTGTTTTCAGCTTGTAAATTCCAATTAAACAAAGCATGATACTAGATATTTGAAATTTGGTTTCTTTTCTCCGAGTCCTTATGGGCTTCTACTGGTCAGTGAAAATAGCTATATAAAGTGTACTGCTCAATGTTTTAAATCTACCCCATTGAGGAATTATGTCCTGCTACTTGTGTCAAGAATGCCTGCAAGGGCCCTAATGATGCTCCCACCAATAAAATTGAAGAACTATAACTTTTATTTTGTTAAAAACTAGTCACAGTTTAGAATAGCATGGTTACAGTATGCACTTTTTTTTAATGTACAATAAAAAATTGCTTTTTGAATTATTTCAAGTAAGTTCTCAGTAAAATAAATTCTGAGAATACAAATGTTTTTAATGGGAACCCAAGTAAATCTAGTATTAATTCTGATGGGCTTTTAATTGTTTAAAAATTTATAGCTGATATAGTAGTGACAAATTGGCTTTAATCTTTCAGTGATTCATATGTGATGAAGTACAGAAACAAAGTTAATAGGAAAGTATACAGAAATACGAATTCAATCTTTCTGAAAGATATAAATATGCAGGATTCAGATCTGTGTCCTCTCTTGGGACAGGTGAGTAAATGATATCTTTAGAGTAAGATTGTTCTCTTACCATGTGTGTGTTCTTTCTGAATTTCTGTCTGATCTACATAGAAAAGGTAATATGACTTCCTAAAGAATAGTGTGTAGGAGTCTCAATAATACAACTTTTTCTTAAAGATGAAGTTATAAGGAACCCAGTTTTTTTACTTCTTTCATTCCAAGATTTATGTTTTTTTCTATTAGAATCTTTTTATTTATTTTTTAGATTGATTTTTATTCTCCAGTTTTTCTACCTCTGATAGGATTACTTATATTTCTTTTGCAGGTATTTCACAATAGAGTGTGAAGTAATTTTTTACCTTTCCTAAGACAGATTGAACTACAGCAATCTGTGCTGTAAAATTGACAATAAAGTACAGATAACAGATGTTTTCAGTCCTAAATCTTTGTTTTTATAGATTGTTCATATGACTGGGTATGATTTTAGCTTGCCTTGTAAATCATCAGAATGCATTATTTGGATAGAATTGGGAAACAACATCAGGAGATTTACATAACATTTGGATACTCAATATCTGTTTTTAATCTTAAGTGTTGATTTCACAGTGGAATATGGCAGGGTATAAGCTGTGGTTCGGTGTACTGGGATTTGTTTTGTGGGGAAATAACAAAGTTAGTGAATTGATTGCTTCTGTCATAAAATGTAGTTCCTTGCTTCGATAGACTTGGAGCTCTCAGGAGAGAATGAAAGAAAAGGATTTGTCCTCTTACCAGAGGGCATGAGATAAATATGGACTTTGACAAAGCTAGTTATGCACTTATCTGCATCTGAAAAGGAAAATTAAAAGTAAAAAGGAAGATACAATTTTTAAAAAAATCACATTTTGGCCCACAGCACAAAGTTCTAAACATACTATAAAGACATGAATCTCTTTTCCCAAACATCAGTTGGAAAGAGAAAAATATCCAGTGAAGTAGTTGGTATGACAACTCTAAACCCGTATAATTGCTTATTTAAATCCTAGCTTATCATCAATGATAAGAAAATGAGTGTGCCTACTTTATTCTAATGCTTTTCATTGACAATCTGCTGTACGGAGAACCAGAATGCAGTAGAAAAAGTCAGTCAGTCAGAACTGGAATGCAGTAGCAATATGATGGTGGAGGTTGTACGACTCTTTGAACAGATGAGTATAGCTTGCATAAATAGTAATGGAAACTGAATTTAAAAAAAAGACAATTATTTTTAAACAATGAAATTTAAATGATTTAAATGGAAATTTTAAAGTATTAGTGGTATATTTATGCATTAGTTTAGTAATGGGATTTTCTCTGACTTAGCCTAATGCATTTGAACAATTGAGAATTACAACAATTACAATAACTTCTCTGAATAATT
>VWPV01025954.1:0-11601 GCA_013389885.1 Geococcyx californianus | reverse complement strand
GAAAACTAATTCTATAGAAAATTGATTCTGTAGAAAATTAGTTCTACTTTCGCTTAAATCAAAATATTCCACTTTTTGTAACAGTAACGACTTCTTGTATCACTGCTGCACAAAGTGAGGCACCCAATCCACCCCTCTGGTCAGGGCAGAGTGCACAGTGGGACCCGAATTGCCAAGGGTGGGAGCTGACTGGGATAAAAATGTTCTGCCTTACCCAAGGGACCAGCTGCTGCTGGATCCCTGGGCACAGTGATATTCATCCTTCCTGGAAGAGGCTCCTTCCTCCACCCCCACGTGCATTTAATGTGGAGAAAGAGACTCTTCCTGCATTTAGGTGCTCCCAGCAACTAGAGACCTGCAGATGCTGACCTGAGAGGTGAGGAAAGGACTCTCTTCCCTGCCCTAACGAGAGGAACTTGTGAGGCTAAAATAAAAACCCAGCGCCGTGCCCGAGAAAGCAAATCCCAAAGGATCCCTGAAAGCCAGAGGGAAAGGATGTAACCCTGGGGGACAAGGATGTAACCCCAGGGGATGCAGTGCAGAGCTTGCCCCCTCTTGTTCCCCACTGCTGCGGATGGAGGGGGGAGAAGGTGCCGCTTTCCCTTTGCTGGCCCTGGGCGAGCAGCCACCGCCGGGGGCGAGCAGGGCTCGGAGAGACCTCGAGGGAAGCAGAGAGGGTGAGAGCAGGGAGCAGCAGAAAGACTTTCACCCAGGCGGCGGGGGTGGTGGAGACGTGGGAACAGGAATCAAGGAATGATGCTCCGCAGCTCTAGCCCAGCATCCCCGTCAGTCTGAGCGAGCACCGAGAGGAGCCCCTCGAGCCCCCTGAGCCGCCGGGGGCGTGCAGAGGGGCTCCAGCCCTTCGGGATGCTCGGTACTCGGGATGCTGCCTGCTACCTCGGCAGTGATGCGAAAGCCGGGGTTCCCCAGTTCGGGTTCCCCAGTTTGGGCTTTCCACCTCTTGAGGGCTGGAAAAGGGCACAAGGGTGGGTTTGCTGCCTCTTGGCGTTGCTCTTTAGCCAGGGGTTTTCGAGGAGAGGCACGGAGCCGCGGGCAGCGAGGGGTGCTCCCCACGAGTGCCCGCAAATCCCAGGGATGCGCGGGGAGCAAATAACAAATCCGATTCACCCCCCTCCTGCTCCTCCGTGTTTCCCGTGGAGGTCAGCCCGGGCTGGGAAGGGGAGGCTCCATTTCTGGCGGTGGGGAAAGAGGGAGGTGGGGGGGTCATGCAAGAAGTGGGGATCCAATGATGTGGAGGTCCACTCGCAGGTCCTCTCGATATAACGGACTGGAGGAGTCACAAAGCCGCCTTTGAGGGAGATGCTGTGGTCCAGCGCCTCTCGGCTCGAGGAATTAACTCCCTAAACCTGTTTCCAAACCACCCGTAAAATAACCAATAAAGTCGGTGAGGCTCCAGGCTGAAAACCTGGGAGAAAAAAAAGGGCATTTCGAGGCATCCGCCCGTGCTGGGGACCGGCCCGGCCGCAGCGAAAGCGCCCAGGCTGGGTGGCTGCTCTCCATCCCGACATCCCCGCAGCCTCTGGGACCGGCACGATCGATCCCCTAAATTAACACAAATAAAACCACTCTCTGCCACATCTACTGGCGCGGTTTGATTTGTCATATTTGAGCTTTCCTTCTTTTCCCCGAAAGATACTTGGTTATTCTGTTCGAGTGTGCGCTCCCTGCGCTGCTGTGGTACCCAAAGATGGTCGAAGACAGAGAAAAAAAAAAAAAAACCAAACAATTTTAAGGATAAAATAGGGGGAAAAAATATTTCAGTGTATTTTGTTTTTCAGAAACAAGCCCTGACACGGATTGTTCAGACTGGCAAAAAAAGCAAATCTCGCCAAAACATCTCCCAACGAAGGTAAAATTCAACCGAGATTTAAAAACGACCCGTCAAATGGCTCCGTTTATTTAAAACACCCCAACCCTTCCGTTAAATTATTCAGTGTTTCCAAGCTGTTAAATACCAAAGTGGATTTTCAGATGCGAAGCAATTTTTTCAGAGAATAGAGCACCGTCACCTAAGCCAGTTTTAGTTGTGTTTCCACGTGCGGGGCAACAGCATTGAGTTATTAAAATGCATTGTGGAATTTTGCAGATCGCTCCCAAAGTATGGTCACTCCAGATAAATTCACTCGTTTCGGATGTGGAAGAGAATCTTAAAGCAGTATTTCTCGTTTTCTGCATTTGCCTCCTTTCCCGTACTATTGCCTGTTCTTCCTATTGTAATTTTCCTATACTAAAAGCCGTATTTTTTTCTGTTTAAAAGGATAAATGAAAAATTACGAGCTCACCCTGACATTTATCTTCCCTCTCCTAGTTTGAACAAACCCCAAGCCCACTCTTTTTCCAAGATGCTGTGAGTTGTTCCTCACTCTCCTTGGCTGCTTCCGGCAAGGGATCCTGGGCTGCGGGCGAGCAGGAGCCCATCCCGGTGTGCGGGGGGGGCTCAGCTCTGCCCCCGCTCCATCCTGGGAGGTGGCGTGGATGGAAAAAAGAAGGAGAATAAGTGGGATTTGTTTCTTCGCTCTCTCTGTGTCCGGGACGGGAAGCTCCGCGGCTCCCAGCGCCGATGCTCCCGGGACGGGCGGAGGACGCGCCCGTGGACCGGTGCCACGGGCAGGGAATCCCGGGTTCCCCCACTTTCAGTGGGACAGGAGAGAGTGGAGCGGCCCCGCGGCGGCGGAGAGAGGAGGAGTGCGTGGGGTGGGTGGGACACGCGTGGGAACGGGATTTGGATGGAGTGGGATGTGCGTGGGAATGGGAACTGCATGGAGTGAGACGCGCGTGGGAACAGAAGCGTGGGGCAGGCGGAGCGCGGGTGGGAACGGGAACCACATGTGGTGGGACGCGAGTGGGAATGGGGACGGCATGGGATAGGACATGCGTGGGATGGAAAACGGCATGGAGTGGGATGTGCTTGGGAAAGGGAATTGCGTGGGAAGGGATGCGCGTGGGAACGGGAACTGCATGGGATGGGATGCGTGTAAGAACGGGAACCGCATGGAGTGGGACGCTGGAGGTACAGGATGTGCGGAGCACGCATGAGGCGGGTGGGGTGCGTGTGGGAACGGGAAGCACACGGCAGGAGTGGCACGCGTGGAACACGCATGGGAACGGGAAGAGCATTGTGCGGGACGCTCGTGCCAATGGGAGGCACAGGGTGTGCGGAGGACACGTGGGGCGGAGCGCCCGTGGAAGTGGGAGAGGCAGGACAGGCGGAGCAGCCGTGGGAACAGGAACCACATGAGATCACACGCGCGTGGGAAAGAGAACCGCATGGGATGACACGCGCGTGGGAACGGCAAACAGAAATCTCTTCTGGAACATGGGGGATGCGTGGAAACGGGAAGCTCAGCGCCGGAGGAACACGCGTGGGGTGGGTGGGACGCGAGTGGGAACGGGAGGAGCGGGGCGGGGCCGCTCGGAGGGCGGGGCAGCGCTTTGGGGAGGGCCCGGCAGGTCCCGTCCCGCCCCCGCTCCGTGGGACGGATCCGGGCGGGATGCGTTTCCCCGGGTTGGAGCATCTTCCCGGAGCGCTCAGCGGGCGAGGGTCCCGCGTGGGACGTAGGGAGGGTCCCGCCAGGAATGCCGCTTCCCTCCCCCCAGCTCCCCTCCGGTGCTCCCTGTGCCCGTCCTGCTGCTTCCCAGCTCCAGAAAAGCTTTTTGTTTACTTCCTTACCTTATTTTTTTTTTTCAATAAATCCAGGTGGGGTTTTTTTTTTTATTCCCCGCACTAATTTACCACAGTAAATGATAAATAAAGAAAATATAAATATAAGAATACAGTTAGAAACACTGAATACCAAACACTGCGTTCCCACTTTCTTAACAAGAACCCTCCATCCTTTAGCTGATTCCCGAAGCAGCGGGATGCAAGGAGAAGAGATGAAACAGGGAGCACCAGAATGAGTGGCACAAAATGACAGGGTCTGTGTCGCAGATACTTCTAAATATGCAAGTGCTACCTTAAAAAATTAAGTTATTTGAAAGCACTGCCTCTTCTCATCTTCCCAAGGCCGTTAGCAATTTTTTTTCCATTTGTAGTCTATTTTACACACTGATCCAACCTCATTTTTTTGGACTCTGCTCCATAGTCCAACTGTGCTGTACTCGTTGTGCCATCCTACTTACGCTTGTTTGAGTTATGGTTCGCCAGGACCAGAGTGAATGACCACACTGAGCTCTGCCAGTTCAGCTTTCCCCACCGTAGAGGAGGTGATTTTTTTGGTATCATTAATTCAAAAATGCTTGGCAGCTTGCCTGTCAAACTGTAAGCAAGGAAAAAGGCAAACAAATTCTCTATTTAATAGTGTCTGGACAGTGCAACTAATCCATTCTAAACTGGTAATGGATATCGATGTCAACAGGTACGCGGTGAGAGCCAAATGTTTTGTGCTAAGTGGAAGACACTTCCTTTCTGAATGAAGATTATGTGCAAAATGTAACTTGGCAGAAGGATCCAAATTAAATTCATGCTTCAGTTAATTCAGATTAATTTCCCTGATTGCCCTTCCTCACCAGACAACCAAATCCCTGTTTATATCTGCTCCTTTTCTTTTAAATAGTTGTTATATATCTCTCCTCCTGGGGAAGGTTGCAAGATGCATACATTAAAGATTGTGATTCACTCTGGCACTAATTAGAGTTGTATAAATACCTGAGATGGATTTTTATATCACTGTTATTACTACAAACATTATTTTGAGATATTGGATCCACTATGACTGTGTTTCCAGTGTTTTTCTCACTAATATGCTGCAAGCAACATTCCAACTAATCACCTTAATGGAAATTAGAGAGGAAAATGGTCTATTATGCTATTTAATCTATCCTCACTCAGTAGTATTTTCTTACATTTTTCAGTCTGGCTTTAAAATTAAAAACAAACCACAAGAACTACTCTACAGTCTTGAGAGGTTGTTATGCCATCAGATAGCTCAGAAAAGAGAGAGAATATTAAAAAAGGAAGATTATTAGAAAATATTTTCTGATGGTCAACGGCATTTTCTTTCTTTAGGTTTTATTTTATCCCATAGCTTCAAGTCACATATCCCTTTGACAACTTAAATATGTGTTCTTTCTTCTTCATCCGTACACCTGTCACCGTGACCCTATCATATTTTTAATGCCCTTTTTTCCCCCCTGCAGAAGGT
The DNA here is from genome assembly GCA_013389885.1 of Geococcyx californianus. Classification (NCBI taxonomy): domain Eukaryota; kingdom Metazoa; phylum Chordata; class Aves; order Cuculiformes; family Neomorphidae; genus Geococcyx; species Geococcyx californianus. Next base: position 6,436 of record VWPV01025954.1, on the reverse strand, counting down.
TGATAAAAGAGCACAGGTTCAGCTTGGGCCTCATTCCAGGCAGGAGCTTTACTACTTAATTTTGTCCAAACGTTCTTGCTCTTTCCCTACCCCACCACCCCTCCTCCTGCCCATTCGGCACACTGATGGCAAGAAGCATGATCTTTCTAGTACCTTTTTTTTTTTTTTTTTCCACTTAAATGATAGGAGAATTGGGAATTTTCTGTGATTTGGCCCCAATCTGCATTCACCACTGTTTTCTCTATTTGTGCAGGGCTGGTACCCATAGAGAGCAAATGTATGGTATGGCAGCATATGGGGGCTTTCTGTGTCAGGGCACTGTGTTTCAATGTAATTTTACTCTCTGACTAAGGCTGTGGTCCCCCTTCCCCTTGTTCTTGGCAGAACTCCTGAATTAGGGATCTGCTGTCCCCTCCTCCATCCTCACCATAACCCCTGTCCTTGTCCCTCCAACATCTCCCCATCCGCACAGCTGATAAAACAGGGACACAGAGGACACTCAGGGCAAAACCAGCCCTTTCATTCCACCTGCTTCGTCGTGTAGATACTTAATGTTGTAGCTGGCACCACTGGGAGAGGCAACCACGACATGATGATGTTCAGCAATGGGGTGGAAAAACTCCTTAATGGGGCTCTGCCACCAAAATGCTGTCACCTTGCTGCAGCGCACCCTTCTGTCGTCACCCAAAGCCCTACATCATACGTCGGTGCGATACAGCCCGGCCTGCTGCCTTCGCTGGTGGTCAGAATTCCACACGGATTTAGACATGAAACAAACACGTCTCTTCCTGGCCTCCTCGCCCCCATAAACTGCGCTTCTTCGAGCAGATGACGTGCGATTCCCTCCCCTGGAATAAACAGAATACTGGTAATTGCCTGAGAAACATAAAACATACATGAGACAAAGCATTCATTTACACCACTTTATTGCTATAACAATGAGAGAAAACAGCACAGACCATTGTTAAATATCACTACTTCCTACACTGTAATAAATGTCTCCTCTTCCCTGATGCTTGTTTATTTTATAAATGTCTTTGCTTTGGCTTTCATATTTAGCTGCCAGCAGGACACCATTATCCCCTGACAGCATTCTGTCCCTTCTCCATTGTCATTATCGCTGAAGCGATGTTATGTTGCTGTGCTTGGCCGAGATGGTAGGGCTTTCTTATCTTGCATTTCCCATTGCTTTTCCAACTTAGGCTCCCGACCAGAGGTGGAAACACTTAAAAAGCAATGTTTTCATGAAGTATTAGCAATTCTGGTTTTTCCTTTAAGAAAAATACAAACCAGCACACTCCCAACAACTGTTCTTTTTTATTACGATTTCAAGCTCCATTGAGAAGGAATTAAGTTGAAGTGCATGGGCTGCAGCTGCAATGCAGTTCTGAGACTCTCAAGGCGGCAGTGGCACACGGGGATGGTGGAAGGTGATGGAGAGCTGGGAGGCAACACCACTGTGGGATCGCACCGGTGTGACAGAGTCCCCATGGTTTGGCGTGGACCCAGAAGAAGTGAAACCATACAAAGACTCTGGGTCAGAAGTGCTGTGGTTATTTGTTTTCTCAAGTGTGAGGGTGTGTAGGGCAAGGGCAGGGGTAAGATCCCAACCCTGCTGCCTGTGCACCTTGCAAGGGGATCCACCCTGCTGGATCCGTATGCCTGAGCAGACCTGAGGGCCTGTGTAGTGTGGCAAGAGGAGCAGTGTGGGGCCTGAAGCAAAGCTCCTTGAAGTCAACGAGAGCATTTCCATTGATTTTCAAGGACTTCGGATTAGACTTTAATATGCGTAAATGAAAGATACTGTATTAAATCCACCTGTTATTTTTCTAGGGCCACACCACCTTGCTGCCCATCTGTTTTGCCCATCCCAGAGCACCACCAGCAAACCAGCAGAACCAACAGCAGACGATCTGTCAAAGTCCTATTATGTGCCACACTGCTTCTCCTTTCAAGTGCTGAAATCTAATAATCCATCTAACTCTCCTGCCCTTCAGATACGCACACTGCATTCCCTTTAACATGGCTATGTCTCTCTTCTCCTCTCCTCTTTTTTATAAAACAAAATTCCCACGTGGAGGTATCCAGGTTTTCCTACAGCTCTATTTCATTTAAAAAATAATTGGATCGTTATTTTCTTTAAGAACCAAACTTCAACAGTAAGTAATTTCTAGAGATGTCAAGTGGCTCAGCATAAAAGTTAATCTTGATCTATTGGTTTGTTAGGTATGTTTACATCCAACCAGTTAGCTCTCCTTAAGCAAAAGTGATTTAAAGCCCTTTCTGGAGAGCATGAAAATGATTCCCCCAGCACTTACCTCCTCAGGGCCATAATCCAACGAAAGCAGGCTTATCTTTAAGCACACGAGTAGTCCTGTCAAAGTCAATGGAGCTCCAGATTTGTTTAAAGATAAACACATATATAAGAGTTCTGCTGTACTGGAACTCTTTAGATGTTTTATTTGTATTTTGTTTAAATAATAGACTTCAAATTTTGTATCTAATGAAAAAGCACTCCTACTGGATGTTATATTAAAATATTAATTTTAAAGAAGGTGAAAGGGAAATCCCAACATCTAACAAGCATTTTTTAATGGTTCACTTCAGTCATTTCAAATGTTATGAGTCTGTGGTTATTGACTTGTTCTACTTGTGGCTTCAGGACAGAAGTGCTGCAAACACAGAACTGGGTGGCAAAGCCCTGCAAGTCTCTGCTCCAGCACCGTTACAAGTTCAATATCCCACTTTAGGGAAGTCACTTCACCTGCCCATGCTCCCTCACATCCCTACAAAAAGGTGATGCCCACAAACATTTCCTTTATCTCACTGCAACTGGAGGGATTTGATAACAGAAAATGCCCAAAGCTGCTTCTAGGGGAAAAAATAAAGCTGGAAGAAGTTATTGATCACAAATCTGCTTGGCTAAAATGTATTTCTCTGAGTTTTCTGCATGCCCTAGGAATCAAATTAATCAAATAGCAACTTTGTGCAAAAGTTTTGTAGCATTTCTGAGAAGAAGCCCTGCAATCCTGGATAACTGAGCTCCAGGTATAGGTGCAGCAGTGAGATTATCCCAGTGAATTAAGCTGAGTGAGCAGGGCTTTCTAACACAGTGCCATGCCAGGGGGATGTCTGAAATGGTTGGCTGTACGGTCCTTTCTACAAAGTGCTTTTGGTTGGACACTTCATCTGCTCTCAGAGCTTCTTTGGCAGGGTCTGTGCTGCCCGCCGTGCACGGCCCACCTGCCCTGCTGCAGGCAGGGTTTCGAACCTGGCTGAAAAGCATCCTGGAAAGCACAAGCATCAGCACCCAGCCGTGCTGCCTGGGAGGCAGCAGGGTGGAAGGCAGGCAGGAGATGCAGCACATGCCGTGTTTCCATATCCTCCAGAGACTTCCTCCTAGAGGAAGCGACAGCCTTTGGGCTCATCTATATTTCAGCTACTTCAGTGAGTGCAGTTTATACAGACCCATGGCAGGTGGTCAGATACAGCAAACTTGGCACCTCTACGGCTTTTCCCTGCAGTTCCCAAGGCCCCTGACGAGTCAGGGTGCCCTGTCTGCCACGCTCCTGGCAGGACCAGAGCTACCTGGAAGGAGGCTTGCATCCCACTGTGGGAATGGTTGCAACACAAGCACGTACCCCTTTTATTCCAATCAGATAGCAGCCAACTGGATAGATCCTACTAAGAAGGAAGCGGCTGGGAGGGAAGTAGGCAANATTAGGAAGAAGTTCTTCACTGAGAGGGTAATTGTTCACTGGAATGCTCTGCCTGGGGAGGTGGTGGAGTCACCGTCCCTGGAGGTGTTCAAAGAGAATTTGGATGAGGCACTTAGTGACATGGTGTAGCTGACAAGTAGGAGTAGGTGTAGGTGTTGGGCCATAGGTTGGACTCGATGATCTCAAAGGTCTCTTCCAACCTTACAATACTGTGATACTGTGATAATGAAATGAAATCCAGATATGGCATTCAATTCCCTGAAAGGACCATTGCCCAGGCCTTCCCACGCAGCTCAACAACTGACACCCCATCTGACGAGGAAGCAGCTATTCACATCGAGCAGCCTTCCCACGCCGCAGCGCGTGGCTGTTCACTGCACTCCGGTTTGCAGCCTGGCTCAATAACAACCTGCCAATAAGGCATCGTCAGCAAGTGGGTGATGCTCTTCCCTAACTGAAAAGACTGCACAGGAATGAACAGGACAGCACAGCTCCGCGCTGCCCACCCTGCCCTGCCTCCTGCCCTTGCCCTCAGTCGGTGCCAGCGGGATGCTGTGGTGGCCCGTTCTGAGGGTGGCTGCATCACACAGCATCTCCCCAGCACATCTCATGTCTTGAGATGACACAGACGGGTGGACTTAAAAGATAACAGGGAGCAAATATGTTCCATGTAAACGGACACTGACATGGTACTTAGTCCAAGGCTAAGCACTGGCCTGTAATTGGCAGGAGGAGGACTGAGGGTGTTACTCTGGCCTGAAGTTCTACAACATCTTTATATTTTTTGCCCAGCTGCCATTAAACTCTTTTCAGCAGCTCATCTTTCCATTTGCCCTTTGCCATTTCTGTTCTGTTAGGAAACATGCTGGCTGCTTTATTGCCTTGAAGGTCCAGCTTTTCTGTTATTCTCTTCACATCTGTACAGTCATTTGTCCTTTTCCTTCTGAATCAGAGCACCACTCCAAACAACTCTGTGAAGTAGAGTCTATTATCCTTTCTCTCTGCAAAGCGTTTTTGACTCTTCATATGTAATGCTCTATATAAAAATAAAACACATTGTGCTGTCTTAATAGCATAATTCTTAAACAGTTATGGCCTCATTCTCCTTCATTCAAAGTACATAATTTCCATTGACAGCAGTAGGAGTGCTGCCAACACAGTGGTGAATTAGTTCCCATGATAAAAGGAGACAGACACCGAAAGGTCCGATTCTGCTCTGCATTAGGAGGAAATGAAGGTGTAACAAACAAAAAAGATAAAACTAAGACAAAAAAATTCCATGGAACAGCTTCGTACTAACCAGGCAGTAGGTTGCTAACTAAGCAGTCGTTAGAATTTACCCTAAATCTGGCAGGAGTCTAAATCAAGATCAATTTTAATAACATCAGTAGCACCACGTCTCCGTGGAAGAGCTTAGAATCAGTCCTCATCGCTGTGCATCCTCCTGAACCGGAAAAGATTGCGAAGTCTGGATCTCTGCTTCTCGTGCCCGGTACACGGGGATCTGAGTAAGCGTTTCAAGAACATGCTCTTTGAAAACATGCCAAACATTTGTCCTTCACAGCTAGACGTCACGTGGACGTTGCATGTGCCATATTAAAAAAGTAGGGAGTGGGTACCATCATTTCTGCACCTTAGAACTCAACAATGGGGCCTTGGCAATTTTTCATCTTCCCTGCTGAATAACCTCTCTGTTTCCTGAGTACTTTTATCATCTTAGTGGATGGTCCTAGAGTCAGAGCACTACCCTGAGGATCTCATTCAGTCCCTCTGGCACAAATGTAAAACCACACACTCTCTGTGCTTCTTTTTTTTTTTTTTTTCCCCATCTATAAAATAAAACTCTTTCTTCCATCTATAAAAATAAAATAAGCCATATTTTTTTCTATTATCAAATTAGTCCTGTTCAGTTTGTAAATATCTTAAAGCATACTCAGACTTCATGCTCAGCATCTAATCCATCAGCAGCACGGATAGATACAGGGAATCTAGATGTTATTAACATAACTTCATTTTCCTCATGTTATTGGGTGGTAGAAACATCCTAGCAAAAGAAATAGCCAAAGAATATCCTAGGAATAACACAATTCTGCAACATACTATTATTTGACATTTGCCTCTCTCTGTGATTTAAATGCATAAGTAAAAAATAACGATTCATAAACCCCTTTACATCCATTAAAAGGAAACAGAAGGATGTGGTAAAAAATCTCCCATTGCCATATTTCAGCCTAAATTATTTCTTCCTGACAGCGTAGCCCAGCACTCCTCCTTTCAGGCAACAGTGAATGTTAGTATTTAGCTGACCCAAACCCGAACTCCGGAATGTCTAATTCTCTTATGGCAATTGTTTCCTTCTAGGAACTTGAAAACTTAATAAATCATCCTTCTTTGCACTTGGAGGTGGAATAAGCCTTCTACCAGAAAGGTGCCCAAGCAATTTTGTTTCCAAATTTTGTGGATCCCTTTGTTAAAGGAAACTTTTGGGGTCCTTCAGTATAAAAGATCTCTTCTTCCTTGCAGTTCTCCTCCTTGTTGCCTGTGCTCTGTGGAAACACAAATCACAGCCCCAAAGCATTTGGTGGGATTCCAGACTTGAACAGACTTGCCTTTGCAGCACATCACTTGCTGAGCTCTCCTCCACATCTTGGTTAAGGTACCAGCAGAAGATGTCTTGTTCCCTTAGCATCAGGGTACAGAGTCATAGAATGGGTTGG
>VWPV01025952.1:0-20413 GCA_013389885.1 Geococcyx californianus | reverse complement strand
TAATGGTAAAAATATTTACCACTTCAGTACATTGGTTGCTAATATTTTTTTCTAAAACTAGATTTATATGTTAGCATTTTCCATTCTCATTAAAATCCTGGCTATGCAAACGTTGTCTCTGAAAAGCAATGCCTGACATTCTTTGTGAATTATATGTGGCAGCCTTTGTTTTATATTGACCCTTTCAGCTCTTACATCCCTGGACTAGCTGCTAATCACCATTTATCCTTTCCCTGACTCTCCTAATCTCCAGGGAGCGGGTGGGACAGGCAGTCAATGAAAGTGATGGAGTACAGTTAATTACAGAGTACAATAAACATTCCAATTGCAGTGCCACATCTCATGACAAAGACTTTCTCAAAGACACTGCACAGTCTGTCTATGGTTAAGACTGTTGTAACCAGGCTGGAAAATGTTATAAAAAACTTCTGCTTGCTTAAGGCCCACTAGGTGAGATAAGGGAATATTTACACTGTGTAATCAAAAAATCACTGAGACGCTTGGTTTTAGTCCCAAATTCATTTTCCCTGTGTTACTTTTCACAGGTTTTTTCCTGTCTCTTTGTTTCATTTCACATCCATTTTCCTACCTATTTAATCTGTGATGTCTCAGACTAGAATAAGAGTGCTGTAGCTCGTTATCCTTTGCGCGATGGGAATCCAGCTAAATTCTGCAGAGACCAGTGTAGAAGCCTGTGTTCACATACAGCCTAAGACTCTGGCATTTTCTGATAAGCAGCCTTGGATCATTTGAATACCTCCTTAAGTAGCTGGTGAACCTGGGGGCTTTCTTCTCCTGACTTCACTTTCCCCAAACCCCAGGTAGGGAGATAACTTGCCCACTGCTTCACTTATTCCAGCTGTAGCAAATACACAGCCACAGAGCAAAAATGGCCAGAAAAAAAGAGAAAATTAATCCTAACTAAAACTGTAAGTTTTCTATCACATTAATAAGTTACAGCCGCTGTCTTAAGTGGTACAATAAATAAACAAGTCAAGGAATCCACGGCAAGGGAAACAAAGGCAGGAGCAGGATTGCTGTGTTCACATACGACCCAGATCTGCACCAGATTTGGTCTAACATTAATTCTCATCTTGAGACAAAGACACTCTTCTGTAATGCTTCTCAAGCAGCACAGTAATGTAACACCCTCTCTTGCAAGACTCTCTATTTATTAGACTTTAACCTCTCATTAAGATATTATGCTCTTCTGACTAGGCCTTTCTAGGATTAAGCTCAAGGATTTCCACTATTTTTGCTTTTCGTTGTGGAAAAAAACCTCTCTCAAGAACACTTACATTTTTCTTCTGATTTGAATCTTTTCTCCCATTCCAAACACATTTGCCAAACACGACTTGTCTTTTAGCCTGTTGCATGAATGAGGAGGAAATTCACATAACTATTTAGTTTAGTGTCATTTTTCATTCACAGAAAGTATCAGGGTGCCAGAACTATTTGATTTGTGCATCAGCCACATCCAGCAAATTGAGAACCACCCTGGAATTGGGCCCGGTCCATTAATTCTGGCTACAAAGTTGAGTAATATGAAAAACTAAGCCATTGAGTTCGTTTTTCAGATGGGAACGTGGAAGTGAGCGGAGCTTTGTGCGTGCCTCTAGACAGAACGCACATAGAGATATTGTTGCTGATACGGCAGTGACAGAGAAATAGCCAACTGAAATTTAAATCAGAGCCCCTGGCTCTGCGAAGGCTGTTGTGCTGTAGAAAGACGGCGTCAAGAGGCTGCGGCACGGGCAGAGCCAGCCACCATCGTCCTCCAGCACTTCATGGAGCGCTGGGCAGCGGGGTTGGCAGAGGGGCTGGGAAGCCTGGGGCACTCGGCTCCAGCAGCCAGCCGGGAGCCCTTGGCTCTGCAGGAACCCCGCAAAGGCAACTTCCCAGCTGTGCTTTCAGACGCGTGATAAGCGCCGGAGCTCTGAAACAGCACTATATGGTTTATTTTCAGGATAACCGAGATGAAAGTTTGAAAGTAGGAGTGTGCTTGACCTTTCAGTCTTTTGCCACTGTGCAAATAACATCAGCTTTTTCTCCTTATGCTCAGATAAAATTTTAGGTGAACATTCCAGCACAACATTTGTGTGTAGCTAAACAAAAGACCGGGCAAAGGGAGCTCAAAGCACGCTGCAGCAAGCTCAAAGAGAGGAACGAGCAGCTCGATAAGGTATTACTGCCTGCTGGCTGATTCATCTGGGCATATCACAAAGTGCCACATAAGGCATCTTCTGCCATAAATTGAATACCTCCATAATTACTCAGTTCCCAGTTTGCACTGTTTGTCTGCAGCTCAGTTTTTCCATGCTAGTTCTGAAATCAGCCCCGGGTCCCTCTGGAAACTGATCTAATGGTTTGAAGAATGTAGCTATGGTCGTTAGAGCTTGGCAATGTTTTCTGCAAAATCTCCAAACTCGCTTGTCAATTACTTAACTACAATTTAAAATGAGCAAAAAATGATAAATCTTATGTTTTGCTTTCAATGGAAATGTCGCTACACCCCCTTTCCTTTATCTTTCTTGCAGTTCAGTGATATGTCACTGTATGTAAACTGGACTTTTATGCATCTTCACAAGATGCAATGGCCAGTATTTAAGCAACATGCCATAGTGCCCCATTCCAGTAAGCTCCTGTGACACAGGCTCCCTGTAAATAAATTTGCATTTTTCTTTTCTTCTTTTTTTTCTTTAAGTAAAATGTATTACATAAACAGGGGAAATGCTTTTAGATCTAATAAAAATATAATCATACCCAAATAGAAGTGGCTAATTACACAATTTAATGTACTGGCATAATTCTGTATAACTTCAGAAAAAATACAACGTCAAAAGCAAAAGCCTTCAACAAGCTACTGCATGACAGTAGCTTTATAAAGCTCAGAGGCACCTGTTCTGTTCCCTCTGAACCCAGTAGGGAAACTCCCAGTGACTTGAGGAGGGACAATGCACAATATTCCTGTTCCTCTGTGCTGAAGTGTCCTTAAAAAATCAGACAGTCCACTTTTCAGGAACACAGCGTCTCTGAACATCACAGTAACCTATTTCAGTGTCACCTGAGTGCTGGTCTGGGATGCTTCATGCCACGAAGCATGGAGATTTCTTATTTTGCTAAATACATTATTTTTGGAAACAGTCTTGGTAGTGTTCACGGGAATCTTTCCAATGGGGCAACACTTCCAATTAAGACGTCCTCTTTATAGTTTGTGAATACTTTAATAAGTGGCTGACAGCCTTAAAAATACGTATTTTTTTAATAGTCAGAGAATGGTTAACCTGTCACAGAGTGATGCACAGTCCAAAGAAGTCAAGAGAATCCTTCCAACAATTATGTATAACTTAAGAACTTCTAGTTTCCTCGTAACCAAATACGACACATGTTCTGCATAACTAGTCCATGCCTGTATCATTGATCACTTATTTAGGAATACTTAAAAAATGGATCATTAAAAAAAGCAATTTCTTACATCAGAGGCTCTTTCACAAACTCTTATAGTAAGATCAAGTATTTCTAACAATGGAGAATAAGAGAAAGAGGAAAAACAACCTTCCCTGGAGATGTATTTACTCTTAGCTATCAGAGGCATCATGCTATCACTGGAATTCTTGGACTGTCCTGCACACAAAAGGCTTTGCTGCAGTTAATGGGAACATCACACAAGCTTACTCATAAAACTGTGCCATAAGGCTGCAATTTAGCTAGTGAGGACCATGATCACTGAAGGGGACAGCCCAGGTTGTGCCCACTAGTAAATCAGAAGTTTAAAGCACCAGAGTGAAACAGCCTTGAGCCTCAATACAAAGAAAAGGAATATAATTTAAACACAGTCTTCTAGTTTACGGTCAGCCTTTCGTTATGGTCTCATCGTGCTACACAGAATCAAAAAGCAGAAGAGCCTGAGGAAGGGAACACAATGATGGGAAGAGGGAAGAGAAAAGGGGAAACACATCTTTTGTCCTCTTGGGCTCAGCCATGTGTATGACAAGTTTGTAATCTATCTAAGAGTACTTCACATTAAAGGAATGTAAGAAAACACAACTTTCAAAAGTAGCAATTGGAAATGTTATTTACCAACAGGATTTATCACTAATGCCTCTTCAAAATATGTTGCACCACAGTCAGCTGCTTCTGGTGTTACCCAGTACATTGGGTACATCTTCAATAAGATGCACGCAGTGCACACGCAGTGCAAAGAGGAACACAGCGAATCTTCTATGCACTTGCAGCAAGACTTCATCCCCATGGCCAGGCAGGCCTCTTATTTCTTTTTTAACGCTGTAATGATTCGTTTCTGCTTATTTCCCACCAGCAAAATATCGATCCCATCAGACTTTTTTGAGTTTTGTTTGTACTTCTCATTGTTTGCCTTGGCAAATTTCCCCAGTTCTTTCCACACTGAACCTCAGGAGAGCAGAGAGAGCAACAAAACCAACAGGCACATTTGATGTCTCAGGTGAGTCAGTATGTTTCAGGAATATCTAACCTTTGACAGCTGCTGCCTGTATTGGCAGCTATTAATAAACTGGTCGTTAAGGATGCCCGCTATAGCTTTTAATGCAAGGAGTTTTAATGCAGTTTTATACACAGATGTGTCATCGTCACGCTTGGTCTCCTTGTGTTACACTGGAACCACAAGGAGCTTCAGGGTAGCACAGCTGCAACTGAGACTGAGCAGCAACATAAATCAACAAGTATCCGTGTGTCCAAACCAGTCTGCCTGTGAAGTGAGCATCGTTTCAGAATTCACAGCTTGATTCCAAAGCCATTTAAACCAGTTACAGTCTTTCTTTAGATCTAAAGGAGTTTTGGCTCATTTTCTCCATTACAGGGCCAGTAAAATTCCTCATTAACACCCTCAGAGACATCAGATTCCCCCAGACTTCATTACTGGAAAGTGCTGCCAGCCCAGCAAGAGTTTTCCAGCACCAGAGCCTTTTACCCACAAAGGTGGGGCCATTTTTATTTTTTCTTTATTTTTTCCAGGTTGCAGTATTTTCTAGTATTTGGGGTTTGATTGACTCAGGTACAGGTTGCCCTAATGCTGACAACTGTGAGCTTCTGCATTCAAAGGAGGAATTTGTGCGAGGGAATGCTCAGGACAGAAAAGCAATTGCTGTATGCAATGGCCCTCCCCACACCTTAATCTCTTCCATGGATTCCAGCTGTATCCTCTTCCCAAAAGTACAATCTATTTTTCTGTGAAGAGGAATTCACAGTCTTGCTGGAGAACTTTTCAACCACCTGCACCCGAGATTAAGCATTGCACGTCACGGAAGAGACACCTGGAGACTGATCCTGCATCACAAAAAGATGTGAGTATGGTTCCCACTTGAGTCTCCCAAAGAAAGGAAGGGGCTACCCAGGCACGAGAATCATGCACGTCTTTGGTCTGCAATGTCGTAAGGATCTTGTTGTTTGTTGTTAGTAAAGATATTTAGGGGATGCATCATAACTATCACAAGAACTTGTACGAAAAGACAGAAAGATAAGATAAATGCAAAGACATCTGAAGGCAAAATGTAAACATTTAGGCTTGCTGAGCAGCTATCTGATGCAATATTGGGGGCTGTTAGACGTAATCTATATTGCAGACACATGTCTTATGCTTGAAGGATCAAGGCTATTAAAGCACTGTTTCCCCCTAAATCCACAGGCCATTTTTACTGCTTTTAGCCCCTCTTTCTTCCCTGCCCTGAAGGACTGAAATCATAACGGCAATCACATTATTTTTTAATTCAATAAAAGGAACAGTGAAACTAATTCCAGCCTTCGGCACTCCAGACAGCCGTTATCTACTCTCATCCTTGGCGCGTTGTATACAAATGAGATTGCAGCTAGATTGCACCTTCTTATCAACCGCACTCTGAAGAACTGGAACACGAGGCTCCTCTCTGTTTCTTTTCACTGGGTGCCTAACAAACCCTCTGCCTCAGCAGGAACGTGGTAAAATATTGAAATATCTAAAGAGATATTAAAGCATGCATAGTAAGATACCCCACGTAACGGAAGTAGATGGCTGTAGATGTGCAAATTGCAGCATACAGCTCCGTGGTGCACGGATATTATAGCTTACAGCACTCACTAAACTCAGATTCATGAAATTCAGCTGACAAAAAATGACATCCCAAATACCTACTTTTGCCTGCTTCTTCCTAGTAATTAACACAAGCAGCCTTTAATGTATGTTACACCAGGGGACTGCTACCCGACCGTGAGTAATGCACACAGGCCAACGAACGTAGCAATCATGAGACTCCGACACGGCACTCTCCAGTTCCCCAGCATCAATTACTAACACAGCTCCTCTGACACGAGCTATATAAAGCAGTTTGCTGGCATGTTCAGGGCTGAGGCAGGGTTTAAAATATCCTCAGAAAACTAACATGTGCAGATATTTTGCAATTAAAAGCAATAGGGGGTTTTTTTCTATTAATTTTGATTATAGTTACAACTATTCTTTAAAAAAATCTTTTTTGATTGGTTGGTTGGTTGTAGCTGTTAAACATACTTTTCTTAGGGGGCCACTTGATGAAAACAAAAGAAAATTATCGTTTCCCCCCACTCCTTGAAGTCACAAAACTTTATTTGAGACAATACTACCATGCTAGGATGAGACAGCGTGGATATTATTCAAAAAGAACTCTTGGAATCTAATTCTAACTTCTTGTATCCAAGAAGTTGCCAAGCTCAAACACATGCGTTTGGGCACAGCACGGATGCAAACTAAAATACTTTCTCTGGCCAATGGCAGCAGTGTTTTGATTGTGGTTGGGAATTATGCAAACACGTGGACGAACACAGGAGAGAGAAAATACATTCTGTTCACAGAACAAACTCTCCGATTAGATTAAATTAGACTCCAGTTTATCTGATAGTGAAAAGGAACACATCCCAAAAAGAGCCATAGCTACAAATGTTGAGTACACAGGCTGTCAGCCTACTGTTATCAGAAGCCTGATGAAATATAAAATTACCCATAGGGAGACGCGGATAGATTTCTCATGCACAGACAGCAAAGAAAAACATCCCACGTATGCCTGTCTATGGAATTGTTTTCTGGTGTGAAATTATCCATTTCTGAGTTCATCCATCAGATAGAAAACTCAACAATTCCTCAAGAATTTTTTTTTTATTTTTGCTGAAATTTTACATTAAACAAGTAATCCTCTCTGTAGTTCATCTGGATGTGAGGGAAATTCTAATTTTGACCGTGTTTTCCATTTTTGCTTTAACATGAAGCTAGAAAAATAAAAATGCCATAAACTTCTAAAAGTTAAATTACTTAAAACTCCTAATTTTCCATACTATTTCCCCCAAGGAATCACTGAGTGACAAAAAATTGTTCCCCAGTTTTGAACAAAAATCCTGTGACATTTTCAAAACATTTTGATATTTCTCTTCTGCATCATATTCTCTTGTTTTTCAGCCTACACATAATACAGCAAATTATTAAATTCAGTCACACTAAATCTTTGCCCAGAACACACACTTTGGTATCTCACGTTATCACAGCCCAAAATATGACAACGTAACTGCTCAGCCACTGTTTTTCCATAAAATATAAGCAAAAAAGCCTGCAGGCATTTTTATCATCAACATTTCTAAGGACACGCATGTCATTTTTATTTTTGCACATTTCACCCAGCTGTTATCCTACTGCTTTACCCAAGTTTTTTTGTTTCCAGTATAGAGAGTTGATTCACCGATTTTAGTGGCAAGAGGGTCAGAGCCACCAAATCCATGTAAATGACAAATTAGTCCCACTGGGGTGATGACTTCCAGAGATTTTTCACTGAAATAAAGAGAAACGATGCTTTAGGGGTTTGTTGGTTGGTTGGGGGGGTGAGGGCCTTGTTGTCGAGGGTTTTTTTTTTTAGTTTCAGAGCCTGACAAAGCCTGAAGCCAACACTGTCATTTATTCATCCGAGTCTTCGTGATGTAAAAGTTTCTAAAGAGCTTGTTTTCATTTTAAGAGAAAAGAGGAGAGGAGGGGAACGATTACGCTTTGAGCTTGTTTCCAACTTCTCAACTTTTAACTCTGAGGACAACTTCAAGGCCAAACTATAGACACCGAAAATACAGGGTTTCTAAAGAAAATGCTGACAGCCCAGGAACCATAAAAGTTACAGAGAACCCTGTAATAGTAATAATAATATCTTTCATTTATATATAGTGCTTTTTCTCCCAAAACATCTCTTAAACTATAAGTCAACCAATCTCATCTGTGGCAGTAAAAAGGACTAAAATAACAAGTATTGTAAACTCCTGGATTGGAGAAAGGTTCCACCCTGGTTCAGTTGCTGGCCAGGACTTTCTTTCCAGTAAAACTGAGTTAAACTAAACAAATTAATTTGGGCAGCTCACCTGGTCACTCATGCCTTCCCTGGGAACTGCTCTGAGTGTCAAGAACGAGAGCGAGCACGCAATAAGATCAGATGTCCCAAGGCACGTGGTGAAGCAAGATTTCCCATCGGGCTTTGAGATCCGAGCAGCCCAAGAGCCACAGGCTACAGCACATGAGCTGAAAACTCTGAAACTCCAGAGCTTGAGATTTCTCTCCAGAGAGCACAGGAAAGAAAAAGCCACTGCTGTAAAAATATACAGGCTCTTTATCTGGGTAAATAATAATTGGGAAAGAGAAAAAGAAGATAATTTTTTCCAGCAGAAACCAGTAGAAGCACAATGGCTTTTCCAGTTTCAGTTAAATCTTTCTGTTGAGATGGAGAAACTTCAACAAAAGAATAATTATTCTCCTGAAGTTTCTCCAAGAGACCAAAGTCGCAATAAATAATAATAATAAAGCAAAACATATGTGAATCTTATATAAATTACAGAAACAAAACATCCCCTACTTGAAGAAAATCAAGGGTGCTTCTTTGATGTACGCTACTTCCTTTCGCATTCCATAGTACACAACAGGTCATGAAATCGGTAAGAAAATCATTTTAGACAGAATTTAGTGATTGTATAACAGTTTCTTCTCCAAAGATAGTACTAGCAAGCTGACTAATAAATGTCTGATTCAAATTTATGATGAGAAATGGACAAAAACCAAATAGTAAAATATTTGTGGCATATGGGAACCAGCAAGTATGTGAGCTGCCCAAGTTGTTTTCAGTTAGCTTTGCTTGCTTTTATTGAAAAAATAATATCTATACATAAAGAGCCAACTCCTGGTCTCTTTGAAGTCAGTGGGAACTTTGCCATTGACTTTACTGGGACCAGAACGTAGCTTTCTTGGATCTGGTTTGGAAGGTGGGGCTGGGAAGTTAGGGATTTTTTTTTGTTAAATATGCATATTGGAACAGCAAGACTTCTCAAGAGCAATATCATACATAACATTATCTTCTTATTAATTTCCACCAGGGAAGCAGCAGCAATATATCCTAAAGTCTCTGTTCCAAGTCTTTATTTGTGTTAAGTCCCAGTATGTCAAGCACTGTGCACACACACAGTTTCAGCTCTGAAGAGCCAAATATCTAAATAGAAAATAATGGTTAAGAAGAAAAAAGTTGAAAGACCATTATGTCCACCTCACAGATTGGAAAACGGAGGCACTGAATTATTGTGGAATATTTCCCTTCTTGAGATAATTCCCCATGCTTCCTCTTGTTTCATCTGAGCGAACAAACTACATGGCTTGCTTAAAGTTACAGAAGCACATTACGCCAGATTCAGAAATTTTTAGTTTAGTGCTTGGTCAGTGTAAAACTGTCTTTTCACTCTCTTTTTGTAATTCATTTTACACAACTGCAGTTCAATAGTGTAATGATCAGGGGTATCACAGCAGTCCTAATAGAGGGAATATGCATAAGGATTTTAAAGGCAGTCAAGAATGGAGTAAATATATGAAAATAAGCTTCTTATGCAAATAGATTCATTTGAATATTTATCCTCACGGAAAGCAGATTTACATATTCAGGACTACAATTATAAACAGAAGCAATTCATATATTAACTCAGCAACACTCTAGAAAACTGTGGGTAAAATGAATAAAAATAAGTGAACATTGGCTAAGCATGACAGGAGATCAGCCATGCATTTGTTTCTAAGAGCTCACACAAACCAAAGAGACTGTGAAAAATCATAGGCTTCATTGGAAAGACACCAAGCATCTGAATTTCACCCCCAGAACCAGAACTTCCAGATGTCAGGTTTTGTATCACAAGCAGACTCCTAACATCTCCTTAGGATGAAGCCAGATTTTCTGATGGCTCAGCTTGATCCAAGTGTATCACAAGGCCTATTTAAAACTGGAGTGGGCACATCGTAGGAAAGGGATAACAACGAACAGCGGTGCATTGGCTGAAAAATGAACTCTACCAAAACCAGATGATTTCCAGTCTTTTTTCTTATTTTAACTTTAGAAAGCTCAGAAATTTGGGACAGTGCTCCAAAGCTGCATGGTTCACTCACAGCATATCTGAAACTTGACCCACAAAGTGCATCTATTTGAGTCTCATGGGAACGACTGTTGCATGAGATTCACCGTACTGCCTGGTCAGCCACGAACCAGAAATGCCACATGAAACGCTATTTTCATAACATTTATGTCCAGTTCAAACACAAATCAAGTGCATAGTTTTACAATGTATTTTTAAGTTCACAATATCTCTTTGAATCTCCTTAAAACTTCAGTATTGTTTGGTTCAGAATTTGAGCAAAAGTTCACATAGCTTTCATTTTTATTTGTATTATTTTTATTCAGGTTCCTCCAGGACCGAAGAAGTTGCCTTATTCCGCAAAACCTTCAAGGTTTTCTGGAAAACAGCTGGGTTTAAACTCTATCCTTATAATTTAACTTGCTGGCATCATCTTTTATTTGCTTTAGATTTTTCACTACACATCTCTTTTTATGCTTTCCCTAGCTTTTTAAAAGACAGCTATTTGTATGGCAGCTTTCTTCCTGCTCTCAGTGTTCTCTATTGCTACAATATGATGATTTCCTCAAATTTAATAGTTTGATTCAAACAGATACCTATTGGAGAGAGGACTTGTATGGAAAATAAGGTCCGTGTTCTCAGCTCAGTGTAAGAAAGCCAAAATTTTTTGAATTTTATTAGCAGTTTACACTCACTGGGATCCTTGACCCCAGGGCAATTCAACTTGAAAAATACTGCAGACCCTTCTTGCTTGGGGATTTTCCCGAGAGGCTTCTATCAATTACCAGTCACCAGAGTAGAAATAAGAGGATTTGGATAAGGGAATGTATCACTACCAGAAAATGAAGAAGGCAGCCTGATATGGACACTTTGAGCAATTTACCTTGTGGCTGGATTTCTGGATACAATAATTCAATGTGGTTTGAAATAGCCAAAGACAAGACAAATCTCATTGTAAATAAGGCCACAGAGACTAAGATTAACTTGCACAATTATACTTCTAACACCCACCAGTTTAGGCTTAGAGCTATGTGCCAAATCAGAAACTTTGGCAGGTTAGCTGAGTGATGTTTCATGATTAATTATTTTTTGAAATGTAGAATGTGAAATGAACATCTACTATTTTCTATAAAAAAAGAAGCTGCTTTTCTAAAAATTCAATCTCGATCATTCAATCTACTTGAAAGGGCAAATTACAGTTTGATTGTAGGCAAATTATTCTGATGGAGATCACTTGAATGACTATAAATGTAACTCTTTCACAGGCAGTATTTGTTATTTGAACACTGATGTTATTTAATTAAAGGATCAAATACATTTCAGTTATTTCTGGTCAAAAACTCGTTGAAATGAGTGTTATTCTACATATATGCTCTTGTACTTTTCTGGAATGGGTCTTCAGGTTGAAGCAATTCAGCGGGGCACAAGTAATTCCTCTGTGCTCTCGTCTGCATGGGTTGTTTTTCACTCAAATGGCTCTCTGAAAAATCTTAAATCACAGACTTTCAGAGTAGGGCCCCCCTGCTCGGGGCGTTAATCACTCCTATTATAGCCTAGATTGCAACAAATAAAATACAAGCAAAGAGCTGAAATTCTCTCTCTCCAGAAGTGCTCTATCTAAGGAACAGTAATGCAGAACTCATTACCAAAAGCTGATCATGAGGACTGTGAACCATGCTCTGGGTTGCTATAATCTATTTCATCCAGCTCTGTGACAGTTCAGTACAGATTATCTTGAGTGCTTCAGTGCTGACCCACTGAGCAGTCCTTCCAGTTGCACTGGCTAGCATTAACTTAAAATGAAAATGTTTACTGTGTTAAAAATAACCCTTTCAGCGTTTAGGGGGAAAAAAGTCCCTTTATTTGTATTTATCTTCTCATTCTTCACATTTTGAGTCATGTCTCAAGATCAGCTAAGGAAGGTCTTATTGTGGTTCCAATGATATAAATCCTTGGAGTTTATGCCAATACTTTTATTTGTCATATTTATTGGAACTGACATCTTTCTGGACCCTGTTCACATTGTGACTTAAGAGCTTAATTGGGTTTCATTTGTTTTGCTGTTTAAAATAAATTAGGACCAGGGTGTGGGGGATTTATTCTACCTCATGATCTTTATTTTCTAGTACTGTGCAATGTGAATTCAGCATTCTAGTTGCTGCTGAATTATGCCATCTTATTAGGAAAGACCTTACCTAGCTATTTAAAAGACCCTTTCCATTTCAGAACTACTGTTTCATTTAGTCGCTAACATAAACCAGGGATCTCACCTGTTTATGCTCATGCTCGGGTTGAGGAGCTGAAGGAGGAATACTAAACCTAAATTAGCAGCTGTGCCTGAGATGAGATGGTTGTGCAAGGGACTGAGTTTAGTCTTACAAATGCAGACCTGCAGTACTGTGCAACGCCACTGAGGCGAAGCTGGCTGTTAATCGAAGTATTCCTAAGAAGAGATGCAAAGCAACTCTGTTGGAGGAACAGCAGGACACTTCAGGGACAGACGATGCAGACAGAAAACATAAAGGTTGGTGGGCACCAAACTATTCTCTGTAATTATTCTTTGCTCTTTTAAATCACATTTCAAAGCCATTTATGAATCCATCTCTAGCAAGCTACAAAGAGTCGGACACAACCAACTTCAGAATAATACTTTAAAAGAAACTGGATTTATCCCTAGCAGGAACCAGGCTCACTATATCTTTTACATGAGATTTCTCACCAACTCTTCATCTCTCTTCACCCATTTACCTGATCTAGTGGGTCACCTTCTACAGTAGCCTGCTGTTCCGTACACCTTATATAGTGACCGGTTGCTTTGCAGATCACAACCTGCCTGCTTTATCCCATCTGCCAGCTCTGATGCCAGTTCTTTTCATAAAGCCCTAAATTATTTTACTCCTCAAATAACAACTTAATCTTCATCCTTCGTGCATTTGGTAAAAATTTTTAAGCTTTCATTTAGGTGCTTTAAGACACTTTACACCTGCTCATCAGTTCTGGCTTGACTTACTAAGTATCCCCTTTGCCTCCAAAGGCAGGCGCACACACAGGTTTCAGCCTGTCTAAGGGGTACAGAAAGGTGAATACACTTGAAGTTGCTGACATCCGCAAACTCCAGACAGAAATATGAGCACTGATCAGTGGAAATATATTCAGCTGCTGCCTTCCACATACATTTCTCTTTATGTATCTTTTCACAAAGTTTTGGCCTTGTTGCTGCACCTTACTGGGTTTTATTTTCCATTCTATTACTTCTTCAGTTCTGTTCGTCTTGTAATTTTACACAGATGGCATTGAACAGGTTGATCCATCTCGTAGTTAATCAACCTAACCCTTCCTTGACAGCAGGGACTGATTACAATACGCCCAGTTTCTCCTGAATTATCTTGCTTTCATAAAACGTTCCCAAAGAATTCTCCACAACGGAATTGCCCCTTTAAGCCTCTGGCTGGGTAATGCTCTGCTGTGCCCGAGGAAGAATAAGGCAGTAACTGCTCTGTTCATTTAGTTTGCATTCCAAGCGTGGAATCTCTTCTTAGTATGAAATCAGGTGTCAAATGCACATGTCAGACAAAAGAGAGCAAGTATTGTTCTGGGCAAACATTTTACTAAGATAAACAAGTCAAACGGTAGATTTGGTGTGTATATTACTCAGAATTATGAACAGACGCACAGTATTTATCTTCTCACTATTTACCTATACAGATACTGTTTCTATGTTCTGCCTTTTAATTTGCAAACCAAGCTATGTTATACGTTTGACACTGTTGATACAGACGGGGTCCTGGTATGCAGCACAGAAATTGAAGTCTGATTTTCAGCAACCTCAGCATATAGCACAGTTAATTCTGCATTGCCCTCTGACTGGCTCAGGAGCCCTTGACTTTTTGCTCCAAGCACACAAACACCAGTAAGCCCTTTGCTGCTTTGCCAGCCTTGCTCCTGCCACTCCAACATGGGCAGAGCACGCTCCGCTCCCCTCCCGTTCCATCCTGTGCGAGGCAGCATGGGACAACCACCACCTGGCTCCAAAACTCACCCTCTCAGCTCATGAATACCATTCCTGTTACTGAAGAGTGGGTAGAGTAACAAAGCCCTTTGGAGCCGGTTAAAACAGCTCAGCTGCAAGTCCACTGCTCCTCTTTTAAAAAAAATAGGGGGGGAAAAATTAAAAAGGCAGCTCCTTTCAGTATAATCTTTCTTTAAAGCTGAGCAATCTACGTAAGGGGTCTTAGTTCAGCCTCAATAGAAACAGAGAAAGATAATTCCAGATTTCTTAAAGTGGTTTGTCAGCTACTTCTGGGCATGGAGAAAAGTGCAGTAGATACAAATTTTGGGATGACAACTTCATTCATGCTTAAAAGGTTTGGCCAACACACTGACAGCAGAATATCCTAGTTAGATGGGGATGTCATTTACACCAGCAAAACGCATTCGTCAGTCAAGCGAAGCCAGGTCCCCAGTGACAGACTGGGTTTGCATTGACACGGGCAGGCGTTATTGTTTGGGGTAAAGAGCAAATGATGATAGCGTTACGCTGGCCCAAACATTTCTGAGAACCGAGTACAGCTTTTCCTGTGCTCTAGAATTTATTGGAAATATGATTCAGCTGATTTTACACATTAGTCAGAGCTGGGCTTTGACCAGGGTAACAACATTTCTGGATAATTGTTGAGGAAATATTAAAGTGCAGTGCAATTTCTTAGAAAAGAATCAGTCCATGTGAATTAATGCCACACATTCATCTTGCTCACTTGCTATATGCTTTGTACTGCAAACTGTGGACTCGGAGACAAGCAAGCAATATTCCCTATAATAATCCTGCACGTTAACCCTGCAGTAACTTTCCTGATGGTAAGGCAGCACAAGGACAGAAGACCTGGACCGTACCATTCCTCAGTGACCACTCTCAGGTATTTCTCCAGCTTCCTTTTCCCAGAGGAATGGAAAAAGAAACCTCACATTGTCTGGGGCAGAGACATGATCTGAATTCTCTACCTTGCACCAAAGAGGGGAATTCTCTATATTTGTCAGCTCAGGCCAAATACTGAGAAGAGTCAGAACAATATGGAACATTTCTAAAAAATCTTGCTCTACATGCCATTGTTTACTCTGCTCAAAAAACAGATGGACCATTTGCACCAATCAGGGTACTATAGTTTACGTCCATTCTTTGCAAATGTAAACGACTGGGTATTGTGGATATTTTTATCTTTATTTATCACTATTTCCACATATGACAACATGGAAAATAGAAGTTACAAACAGCTAAGCTGTTAGTACAATGAGGTAAAGCTACTTAAAGACAAAATATATCATCAATCTCTTTCAAAATTCTGTTACAAAGGTTTTTTATGGAAACACTTTCAATAGCATATATGTATTCTGGACACAGCAAATTACTTTGGCATGAGCAAAGAGCCTATTTATGTCAAGAGTTGTACCTCAGAAATACCCTGGAAATATTTGTATTCTGTAATGACAGAAACCATCCTGCAAGAAGTGTTTTAGTGTATGGAGAGATGTGAAGAAGCGTGTATGCTTTGTACATGCCGAGCTGCTGCTCTTCTGAGTAATTTCTTGTCTCTTTGTTTGAAGTGTGTTTGCTGTCATGCTCTAAACAGCAGGTGCAGATGTAATTGAAAGTGGCTGGTTGTGTCAAGCAAGAAAGATTTCAAGGGAAACCTTAAAGAGCAAGCCTGTGCCCTACTTGGGAGGGCTGAATTCACCGATCTGCAGGAGGCAAGTTGCAGGATGACTGCAAAGCAAGAGCGCCCATTTGGCCTTCCTCCAGCACTCCTGATGAAATCATGCTATCACGGGGCCAGTGCAGCTCCACAGATGTGCTCTGCCTTATAAACAAAGGAGTGAGGTGCCTTGGGAAGAGGCACTTTAATGTACTAAACAGATTGCATTCTGTTCTGCCATGAGCAAATAAAAGGCTTAGGGAACCACTGACATCTTTATTTACAAATATTTCCCATTCTTTCCTTGCAGTGGGTCCCTGACACTTTCATCACAACACTGGTTTCTCCAGTTCCTGGAGCTTGGTATCACAGCCTCCGTGGTGGCACATCGAAACAGGGACTGCTATCGTGCGAACTGCTGCCACAGCTAGTTAGAATCAAGGATTTTGGACCAAAGTAAGAGAAAAGATGATGGAGTTCCCCCTATCTCAGGTGAGCCAGGGTGGTGTATATTATACAAAACTGCCGGTTCGGTGGCATCTGGGTAAAAACCCAAAGTCACGCAACAGAACAAGAGCTTGAAGCAGGGCCAGTGAGGAAGAAGAGATGAAGAGTGAAGAGTGTGCCTGAGAATTGGACATTAAAGTCACTGCCAGTCAGGGTGCCTTTCTGTGACATCCTGGGGCCATACTTCTCAGGGTTCCCCTCTCAAAGGAAGCTGGGAAATCTCTCTCATTGCAAAGTCTAGAAAAGGCAGAACTCTGCCAAGATGAAAACAGGCTGAGAAAAGTTGCCCACACTGTTTTTCTTTCCGACCAGAAGGATGAACAATACAGATGATAAACAAGGAAGCAACAGATGTTTTTAGTGCCCGTTTGGAAAGCCAGGAGATTCATATACCCTAAGAGACCAAATAAGAACTGCAGCACTTATGACTAATGCTTCCATGCCATAATCCAGGCTACACGCTTCCTCTTATTTTCCCAGCTTTGTATTTCGGTGCTCACCTCCTCTGCCCTTCCTAAACCAACAAAAAACCCCCTAAACTTACAAGTTTAGTTGCCACCCCACATTCAGCAAAGAGCCTCCTGAGACCAAGTATCCCGGAAACATCCTGCAATGTCTGAACCACTGGAAATGTTAAAATCCTTTGTACCTTCAAGATGATCTTTCATTACAGTTCAAGCGGGTGGAAAAACAAAGAACACTATGGAATGGGTAATTATTTACAAGTCAATAACTATCCAGAGGCCTATTTTTTTTTTCCAGATGTTTTAGCCCAATCTGACTGCAGTTCCAACACAAAATGTAAGAATCTAACTCTCCAGCCTCAGTGGGTGGTCCAAGAAACCTGTCAAAAAGGCAAGATTATCCCGCAGTGAAAAGTGCTTTGTTTTATAGATTCCTCCCAAGCAACCTAGATCTCTTTGCGGAACCAACTGGAAAGATTTAATTCTCATGCAACCTCTCCACTGCCAAAGTCTGTATCAGGTCATGCCAACAGGTGACAAAACCAAGTATAGCTTTCACCACCAGTCATTAAGGCAGAATAAACTGGGGATAATACATATTCACATTAGAATTGTACGTGTCCATGTAAGGGGAGGCACAATCTTTAATGCGTATCCCTTCAGAAAACAACGCTCAAACAGGTCTTTTCTCTAAACTCGGTAAACACTTCTATTTTTTTGAACAGCTAAAAGAAGGAAAGGGTTGAAGCTGACCTCGGTCTCCTCCTATCCTGTAGCAAAAGCGGTAAATGCCAGACAATAGCTGAGGCATTTCCTAAGGGGGAGCGGAGCACGGCTCCCTGCCTCTAGGTGGAGGGAGCACAGATTCAGCCCATGCAGTTCAGGGCTGACTCACCAGTCTGTGTTTACACCTCCTGCTCCAAGAACGTATTTTGACAACACACAGTGTATGCTACCACCCGCCACAGACAGAACATTCCTGCAAGGGAGTTTTCTCTCTTTCTTTTGCAACTGATATAACTTTAAAGGTATTTTTCTGTTCTAGCATCTGCATTTCATTTTTTTTTTTTTTACTAAGACAGACTTTACGAGGCTCTTGTTTCTTCACAAGCAACAGCTGTCAGATTTGATGAGAAGAGGCTCTGCATTTTACAGGACATGGCTACAGAACAATGACCTTCAGCCAATGTTTTGGCCACACACAACCGGAGAAAATATTCCTCTACCTTACCCAAGAATTTACGGGATTAAGACCCACTGGAACTCTTATGCAGTTCTACTGTTAACATGGAACATGGTTCATAGTGAAATGGTCTCTTTACAAGGTTGCTCTAAAGTTGGGATAAAAATACCACCCCACCCAAATTTCCAGCCCAGTTTGCACCTCTGCTGTATTTTCCATCCCCAAATGTTAAATACAGTACCCTCCAACTTCAAGCAATTTTTGACATGTTAAAGTATATTTCTATGAAATTCCTCTTGTGATATTCATTGCTTTCAAAAAAAGCATCTTGTTCCTGTTCACACTATATTTTAGGCAAGACCTTCTTTTAGAAGATCTGGTTTTAATTTACATTTGAGTGACTACCACTGCAAAATGGCCAGTCATGATGAAAACATCCAATAAACTTAACACCCTTCGGATGTGCTGTTTCCTGAGATTAGTTCCATTCTATAGCATCTGTAGAAAAGGACATTAATTTCTTTTTAAATTCACTTTTGTTATCTAGAAGTTTAAAGCAAATAGTACTGGAATATGAAGACTTATTAATAAATCCAGTTCTTTTTTACTTTGTCGAGTTTTTTATTGCATAGATATTCTGACATAATGACTTGATAGGAACGTTATATCTATGAGTGAAAATAATGCCAGCTAAGAGTTGTACTCCTCAATTTACTTCTATTTTAACTTGAATGAAGTAAGTTAGCAGAACTACTATCAGACACCAGTTAGCATTATGTACATACTTGGTCTGAAAAAAAATCCAACAAACTGCCAACTTAGATCTTGTCCCCATAAAGAATTATGTAGGTGTACCTTTAAACAGATAACCCTAGAGTGATACTGTTTCTATTTCAAATTAAACATCATGTATATCTTATTCATGACTTTTAGAAGATAAAGGTTACTCAAAGTTTAATTAAAACCAAAGCACAGTATATTATAAGATTTTTCACAAGGACACTCTGCTTTTTCAGATGCCGTTAACAGAGAGGAACCATTATATTACTGAGGAGATCTGTGTAACCCATAATTACATTAACTGTGAGGAACTGATATGTATAGTAACAAAGCAGAAAAACTACCCACATTATTTTAGTATTGGTCTACTCAAATGACACTGCACAAGCCCTTTCTTAATTCCATAATCTTTAAAATATTTTATATATAGATGGCAATTCTCTTTCATGGATCTTATATCCATTTGTTTCAAAAACTGTGATTCTATAACAGCTTAAATCAAATCTTCTGAAGTCAAATCACAGCCCACCCACCGTCTTTGATCAAACCCAATAGAAGGAATGAAGTTATTGTTTGGATCTTGGAATCAAGAACATAATCCTTCAAAGTACTAATTATATAGAAAAAGTGAAATATATATAGTTGTAGGCTTTCAGTCTAAAATAGCTTCTGAATTTGCAATTTTTAATTATAGGAATAACCATATCTGCTATTATAATATTGTTAGCAGAAAGCTAGGAAAAAAGCTTATAAACAACTTAGAAATATCATTAAAAAACCCATAAGAGTAAATTTCAAAGCAGTGATTGTCTGTGGAATCTTAAGAGGGGACAGACTTCTGTTCCTCTATAAACTCCATGCAGGAAACTTAGGGTTTTCACAGTTCGGTTTTACTCTGTTACACTAGGAAACAAAAAGGATTTTAAAAGACACTTTCTCCTCATAAAGAAACCAGAAAATTCCCAGGGTTCTAGAGAGTGAGCTGTGCCAGTAACATTTGCTGAGGGCAATCCTTACTATGGAATTGGAACGGTTAAGGAGATGTGTGTCAAATACCACATATCCAGTGATAACATTTTCAGGAGAAAAATCATCTCCATTGCCTGCTGCTCTCCATCAAGCACATTCCTTCTCCATCCTGGCCTGGCACGGCACCACCAGGCAAAGCAGTGTTGGAAGGCACTGCTCATTGCTAACATTTTCTAAAAGTCTGGAGTTTTTGTAGCTGGCATGAGCAGGACAGAATGAACCCTGGAAAATACTTACACAGATTATACCGAAGGAATGTAGGGCAAGGATACCGTGTGATTAAATTATAAACCAAAGTGACTTTAAATGAAATAACACAGCAGGTTGTGATCACCATTTGATATGGTCATTTAGTATCACAGTATCATAAG
>VWPV01025951.1:0-10353 GCA_013389885.1 Geococcyx californianus | reverse complement strand
CTGTTCTATGATTCTATGATTGTGTCACTCTGGGTCCCCATGAATCCCCTGCCGAATGCCACCACAGCCGAGGGTGTGGGAAACACCATGGTTCAGCAAAGACAACCAGTCCAGCCAGAAAGGTCTTTGTCCCCCCCTAAAATTCACTGTGAAAACACCCCTCACACAGAAAACATGAGGGGATAGCTGGGTAGTGTCCAAGTGTGTTGCAGAGCTCCTGTTTGGCTCATTCAGTCCAACTCATAAAACCTTTTAGGGGTCAGAGCTGGCTTTGTGAGTGGCTGAGAATAAGTCAGTCCCACTAAGTGTGTCCTGCACAGCCCTTGCCCCATCGCTCACACCCCCCTGGCCTCATGTAATACAGAAACACAGTCACACAACTCTTGTCTTGCTGCAGAGGCTAAATAAAGCAGCAGGAAGAGCTCTCAAATACCAGCGAGGCGACATATAAACATGTAGGGGGATGGCACGTACGCTAATGCTATTATATAGCCCAAGAGAAATGCTGTGCCTGGAGAAGAGGTGATTTTTAGGATGTCCCACCAGGAAAACCCAGCAGGACAGGGACCTCAGCATCATCCCGCAATGCTCTGGCAGCCAGCGAGCCTGCTGGGGTGCATTTGGGGACAGGGGTGTCACCGCTGTTCCGTGGCACCTGGCACAGCACCAGCGCCCTGGCTCAAGCTGCAGCTGAGATTTAGAAATTCTTCCGTGGACAAGATAGGAAAACAAATCCCAGCTACTGCGAATGTGCTTTGCTTGGGCTTGAGGTGGTTTCTCAGCCCATAAGGGGAAGAAAATAAATAAAGAAACCCCAGCACAGAGCCACAACAGGCAGCACGTTGCTATAAACTCCAGCGAGAAGCTGGACCTTATTCCATGTCTTGCATTACACAAGGAATTTCCAAGGATGCTCTTCATCCCTTCCCATCCATGCTTGGGTGGACTCCCCTCCACCCTGGCACTGGAACAACTGGGACAGAGGGACCTGGAGCCACGTGCGGTGGAGCAGGTGCTTCCTTCAGTGTTTTCTAGGCCCTTTAGGAGAATGCTGTCTGATTTGGGGCTGGAAATACCCACTTCCCACAATTGAGCCTCTGCTTTATTTGGGTTGATGATTTAATGTCTGGGTACACACTGGGACCCTTCCTTTTGCCCCCAGTGCTGCCCCACTTTGGTCTTTGCCTGGGTGAATCCACCTGGGGCAGGGACCCCCCCACACCCCAAATCCATCCAGTCCAGTCCATCCCAGTTGAACAGGGAAAGCCAGTACCCAGCGTGCAGGAGCCAGCCCTGGATGATGCCCAGCATCCTCNGATGGGTCTTGGAGCCCCCTGACCCAGTGGGAGGTGTCCCTGCCCATGGCTTTGAGGGTGGCCTTTGAGGTCCCTTCCCACCCAAACTGTTCCATGATCCTCAGCTGGCCCCAGGGAAAGGGGGAGCTTCCCAGGCAGTAACCCAGGGACATCCCAGCTCAGAACCTGGGTGGTGGCCAGGATGACCAATGTGGGATGGCCAGCAGTGGCACGCAGCCATCGGCACCGGAACAAGAATGCCAGCAATGCAGAACCACCCCCGGCTCGCTGGCGATCCCGCACGCTGGGGACCCCGGGGATGCTGGCGGAGGGGATCCGCTGTTTGTTTTTGTCTAGGGAATGTTTTAGCCTACTTTATTGGAAGCCCAAATCTCCCTCTCTGTTTCCCCTGCTGTCCCCCCTCTTTGCCTGGGAAGTCATCAAGGACGAAAATAAAAAGTGTTTTCATGAGATCTAAGTCAAATGGGGCTGGGAAGAGAGAAAATCCAGCCTGAACACACACGGAAAGATCAAGCAAAAAGGTAAGGGTCCATCCCGGTGGGGAGGCATCGCCCCTCCTTGCTGCTCCCCCAGTAGTGCTGGTGTGGAATATTCTGCTCATCTGCCCCGCAGTATTTGCAGCTGCCAATAACCCAGGATCCTCTTTAACACCGAGTCCCAGCAGCCGGATGCGATTTAGAGCCTGTGAGATTCCTTGGGAGGGCCGGATGGAAAGGCAGGATCAACTCCTTCCGCCAGCCCCCCAGCTCCTTGCCCAGCCCCCTAAGCTGGGTTTTATTACCAAGTTATTCATAAGCCTGGGCTGAGATGGGCAGGGATTTGCTGGGGGGGGCAGGATTTCCTGCAGCCCCCTGTCCCACGGTGGAACACTCAGCATCTCAGCAGCCCCCTCTCCCACTCCCACTCCTCCATCCATTCCCTTTTCGGGGCCCTACAGGAGCTTTTGGGGGGTTCTGGAACTGGGATTTATTCCCAAGGTTTGCTCTCAGCCTGCCCAAGCTGCTGAAAACCCATGGAAGCTACAAAGCAGGAAAGGCAGCTGCCAGCGGGGAGGGGCAGACGCAGAGGAAACATCACAGAGTCCTGGGGGGAATATTTTTAGCCCATCTGTGTGCCTGCTTGCCGACGAGATTCAGAGTGGCCAGGCTGACTTCAGTCACATCCGATGGTGGGACAGATGTCCCGGGGTTTCTCCTGTCCTCTGAAACAGGAGAGAAACCCCAGTGGGGCTCCCCCAGGGGCGGCTGCCAGCAGCCTCAATGCTATGAGATGTCAGAGAATCCACACCGGCATGGTGGGGCGGGAGGAAAACGGGTCTGTGAATCCCTCAGCTGAAAAATAAGTGCAATTTGTGCAATTTCCTTGAGGGCAGGAGGGATCTGGACAGGCTGGATCCAGGGGATGAGAACAACGGGACGGGGTTCAACAAGGATCAGTGCCAGGTCCTGCGCCTGGGGCACAACAACCCTGGGCAGCTCCAGGCTTGGAAAGAGTGGCTGGAAAGCTGTCTGGCAGAGAAGGACGTGCGGGTGTTGGTCAACAGCGGCTGAACAGGAGCCAGCAGTGGCCCAGGTGGCCAAGAAGGCCCCCAGCATCCTGGCTTGGCTCAGCCAAGGTGTGGCAGCAGGAGCAGGGAAGGGATCGTCCCCCTGCACTCGGCGCTGGGGAGGCCACACCTCGAATCCTGGGGTCAGGTTTGGGCCCCTCACTCCAAGAAGGCCCTTGAGGGGCTGGAGCGCGTCCAGAGAAGGGAGCGGAGCTGGGGAAGGGGCTGGAGCCCAGGGGCTGTGGGAGCGGCTGAGGGAGCTGGGGCTGTTGAGGCTGGAGAAGAGGAGGCTGAGGGGAGCCCTCCTGGCTCTGTGCAGCTCCCTGAGAGGAGGGGGTGGTGAGGGGGGGGCTGGGCTCTGCTTCCCAGTGCCAGGGGATGGGAGGAGAGGAAATGGCCTCAAGTAGAGCCAGGAGAGGTTTAGGTTGGATATTGGGAAAAATTTCTTCACTGACAGAGTGGTGAAGCCCTGGCAGAGGCTGCCCAGGGCAGTGGTGGATTCTCCATCCCTGGAGGGGTTCGAAAGCCTGTAGATGTGACACTTGGGGACATGGTTTAGCAGGCACGGTGGGGTTGGGCTGATGAGCTTAAAGGTCTTTTCCAACCTTAATGATTCTGTGTTTCAATGAATTCAGGTGCTGAAAGCCTGCACGGGCCCAGGGCACCCACCAGGGCCTGGGGTGCAGTGGTTCCTGCAGAGGAGGGGGGTGTCACAGGTTCGTCCCACCCCCAGCAGCCCATTGATCTGCTTCCCTGCTTGCTGCTCTCTGCAATGCACGTGCTTTCCACTGCAGCCCTGGGCCGGCCGGTTTGGGTTATAGGAGCTTGCAGAAGCCAGGTAACCTCCAGGACTGGAGTTACCAAGCTGTGCTTTTCGCTGCCAACTTCATCTGGGAGCAAAGGGAAAGGGATAAAACCAGGATAAGGGGCCAGCAGCCAGCTGGGTAGGGGAGCAGGGCTGGATTTGCTCTCTTCCTGTGCAAAATGCAGCGACATCAGGAATGAATTGCGCACGAGGGGTCATGGACCAGCCTCCTATTAGCACTGGGGAAACTGGAGGGGTTCCAATATTCTTCCTCAGCCGGAGCGACTCCAGTTGCACCCTTGTGCCCTAAGCCAACCACTAGATTAGGCTTTTGCCATAAATATATTTAAACCAGCCATAACTCCAGTACTGGAGGACACAAGGGGCAGTGCAGGCTCAGCATCACCTCCAGCCCTGGGGCTTTCCCAGCTTGCTGGGGAGATGTTTTTCTTTGCACAATGTGGGTTAAACCACCCCACATTTCCCTGTTGCCCACGCAGGTTTCGGGCTTGCACTGCAAGGTGGGTGATGCTCTTTGTATCCCTAGGGAGGGCTGGCAGCCAAGGGTGCAGGCAGGCACCTCTTTGCCCAGGGAAGCAGGATTCTGGCCTCATGCTTAGTAAATACATGGAATGGCAGCAGGGAAAAGCCTGCACAAGCCACCAGTTGTTCCCCCCCCCCATCCCATCCCATGGACATGCCGGGGAGCCCGAGGCAGCGAGAAGCTCGGCCGTGGCCCGATGTATCCATCACCCATCTATCAATGATTTACCGCCTCTGTGAAGTGCTGTTTGTGCTGCCGGGGCTGCCCAGAGGCCCCAGCCAAGGTCAACGCTCCGCTTGTCAGGGGCACAGGGGATGGGAGCCTGCACCGTGCCAGTGGGCACAAAGCAGAGCCCCACAGAATCACAGAGTGACCTGAGCTGGAAGGGACCCACAAGGATCATTGAGCCCAACTCCTGTCCCTGCACAGGACACCCCCAACATTCACACCGTGGGGCTGAGGCTGTTGGCCGAAGGCTTCTGCAATATCATCAGGTTTGGCAACGTGACTGCTTCCCTGGGAGCTGTTCCAGTGCTCCAGCACCCACTGGGGGAAGAACCTCTTTCTACTGTCCAACCTAACCCTCCCCTGGCATCTCCCTGCCATTCCCTCAGGTCCTGCCATTGGTCACCAGAGAGAGGAGCTCAGCACCTGCTCCTCCTCCTCCCCTTGTGAGGAAGCTGTAAACTCCCCCCTCAGTCTCCTTTTCTCCAGCTGAACCTTCAGCTGCTCCTCATACGAGGAGCACACACCTTGTGCAATGGGCTCCTCCCAAGCATCCCTGTTCCTGCTGTGCTCAAGGAACCCCAGGCAGCTGGGACACCCACTTCACCTCACTTTTGCACTCCAAGGGTTATGGAACTGGGAAGGCTGGAAACTCCCTTTGGAAGCAGCAGATGCTGGAGCCAGGACTGCGAACCACTTCTCACCGAGGTTAGCGACACAGTGGCCATCACAGCCTAAAATCTCCCCTGTGATAACCAGCAGCCAGGAGGTGCTGGGGTGCTGGGGCTGGGCTGCTTTGCACAAAGGGTTCCAAAGGTGCTGGCACTGCAGTACCGGATTTGTGCAATCTGTCGGCTTTTTGAAGCAGCCGCGACATCGTGTAAATGCCCAACCGAATGCAAATTGATTTTAAAGAAATGGACTGAGCAGATCCATAGCTTGGCTAATATTTACCTAATGGGCTCCCAGGAACAGCTCATCAATCCCTTTGTGTTTCATTCACGGCACGCAGCACCCAGCCTGCTGCAGCTGAGCTCCCCGGACATGGTGCTGGAGTCCCCGCAGCCCTGATCCCATAGCTCTGGCCACCTCCTTTTTAATCCCATTGCAGCCAGTGCCTCTCCTTTCCCCTTCTTCACTGCATCCCACCCCCACTTGATGCTCCATCCCTCTCCTCCATCATCCCTTGGGGCCACAGAAGCCATTTGTGGGGCCAAATGGTGAAGCAGTGGTGGGCAGCAGCTCGGGAAGCACCACAGGCTGAGCTGTTTGCATCCCAGGTTGGTTCCCAGAGACGTCTCACTGGAAGAAGGATCGCTACCAAGAGCCATGGGAAAGGGTGAAGGAGGGCACCATGACTGTCCCCGCTGCCCAGGAAAGGCTGAAACCCTATGGCTTGAGGCACCAATCGCAAACACCACTGAATTATAGAATCATGGAATGGTTTGTGTTGGGAGAGACCTTAAAGCCCATCCAGTTCCACCCCGTGCCATGGGCAGGGACACCTCCCACTGGATCAGGGGGCTGATTATCTCAGCAGCCTGAATTTCAGGTTGCTGTATATCTCGCCTCTGTTGCAGCAAACACTTTATTTAACTATTTCTCTACTTATTATCTATTTATTTACTAATTTAGCTATGAATTAATATCGGAGACTTGAGAGAGTGCTTGCAAACCTATGACAAGTGAGAAAAAGCATATCAGGGGCTGTGAAACTGCGGTGCATTACTTCAGTGCATTTGTCAAGGCGGTGTTTTGGGTTGCTGCTTTTGCAGGGTATTCACGTGCAGATGTGTATGTACGCCTATCTGTATGCACACGTAGAGATAAAGCCCAGGGAACTCAGCCTTTCCCCAGCGCCTGCAGCTGCCGCCTCCCCTGCCAGCGCTCTGTTTCAAGGGCAGCTCGTGCCAGTGTGCCCAGATCCCTGCCACCGTGAGCCAAGATCTCCCAGCCCATGGGCTCCGTAAGGCCCTTTTGCCCTTTGGGGTACCCTCCCTCCAGCACAAAGGGCTGCTTTGGGGTGCAAGAAGGGGGCTTGCCACCCCACCTTAGAATCATAGGATTATAGATTTGTAGACTCATAGAGTGGTTTGGGTTGGAAAAGACCTTAAAGCCCATCCAGTGCCACCCCCTGCCACGGGCAGGGACACCTCCCACTGCATCAGGGGGCTCAGAGCCCCATCCAACCTGGCCTGGAACACCTCCAGGGATGGGGCAGCCACCACTGCTCTGGGCAACCTGGGCCAGGCCCCCCCACCCTCAGTGTAAAAGAATTCCTTCTGAATGTTCAATGTAAATCTTTCCCCTTTTCAACTTAAAGCCGTTCCCCCTCATCCTGTCACTCCAGGCTCCTGTAAAAAGCCCCTCCCCAGCTTCCCTGGAGCCCCTTTCAGCACTGGGAGCTGCTCTTAAGGTCTCCCCAGAGCCTTCTACTTCTCCAGGCTGAACAACCCCAACTCTCCCAGCCTGGCCTCACAGCAGAGGGGCTCCAGCCCTCAGATCATCTCCGTGGCCTCCTCTGGACCAGTTCCAACAGGTCCAGGTCCATCTTATGTTGGGGATTCCAGAACTGGACACAGGATTTCAGGTGGGGTCTCACAAGAGTGGAGACAAGCGGAGCAGCTGAGATGCTGTTTGAGGGGCAACTCACTCTTTCCATCACCAGCTGCCCAATTTCTTGGTGTGATGCTGCCCACAAACCATTGCCTGGCATGAAAGCAGAGGGTGCTTGAGACAGCAGCATCACTTCCAGCACCTGCTGCCCACCCTCCCTTCCCTGCACCAGCACCAGCAGCAGAGAAACGCACTGGCTTGTTTTGGTTTGAAGGGCAGTTTTCGATGGAAACATTTCCCAGACGTGCTATTTCCCTGGGAAGCAGCAGCAGTGCAGTCTCCATCCCGTGTTTCCCCAGCCGGCTCGCACATGCAGCTCCCGATTAATCACACAAAGGAAAAAAACCCCATATTTAAATGGTGAGTCAGGCACAGCCCCGTGCCAAGACGATCACTCCCTTTCTTGTCTGGGATATCAAGGGTACCCAGATGGCTCGGGGGTCACCGCGGCTGGATTGGGCTAGGGCATGGAACTATATGGTCTTTAAGGTCCCTTCCAACCCAAACCATTCTATAATTCTATGATTGCCAGGGATGGGCCTGCTTGAGGAGGACCAGGTGGTTTCCATCCCAGATTCCTCATGCAGTGACTGACGTGGATGGGAAGCAGCGCCCAGGCCACCCATCACTGGGTGCTGTGGCTGCCCTGGCATCCCACCGACGGAGAGGTGGGCCCACACCTGAGCCCCACCCAGGGCCCTGCATCTCCAGGAGGGAATCTGCTCAGTTTTCAGACCCCTGCAAACTCCCCTCCTTCCCCGGGGTCCCCGATCACCCTTGAGCTGGAAGAAGCTGGGGTGCTCACTGGGAACCCAGGTTCTGCTTTCATTAAACCAAACTGGGAGGGAAAAAGTGGGCTCACCCTTCCCTAAGAAGCTGGTGTGAGGCAGGAGGGAGCAACCACGGCTTTGTGGGACCCATCCCAAAAATTCCACACCCCCTCACCACCCTGGGAGCCCCCCTAGGTTTTTTGGGGGTCCCAACCCAGCAGTGGGTGCTGCAGCCCTCGCCTGCGGCACCCGTGTTCCTGGGCAGGGTGTTATCCAAGCAAGCCCCAATCAGCAAACCCCCAACCTGCTCTCACGCATGCTCACATTTTCCTGACACCCTCAAAATCCCTGGGAAGCTTTGGGGGTGCAGCACGCAGCCGGGTTCCCCAAACAACCCCCCACCCAGGAGCCAGCGCGGTGCTGCTGCCCCGGGTGCTCTCCGCTCCGCAAACCCAAGCTGTTTATGAGCTGTATGAGCACAATAAAGCAAAAGCAGCTGGGGCTACTCCTTCCTTTTATTTGATGGCTTTTTTTTCTTCCCCTTTCCATTGAATTTTTATGATCCAGGTTTAGAGTGGAGTGCTGACACGCTTTAAAGCAGGGGCATGACGTGCAGTGCCCTGACTGCCATCCATCCCAGGAACTGGAGGTAAGGATGGGCATTGCAGCAATTCCCACCATGCCAGGATGCACAGGGAGCCTCCGTGCCCCGGGGCACTTCTTTCCCACCATTTATTTTTTTAAAAGAAAAAAAAATTAAAATAAATGCCTAGAAGCTGGTGATGGGCAGCAGGGNCCTCCCTCTTTCAGCTTAAAATCGTCCCCTCTTGTCCTCCTGCCCTCCCTGATCAAGAGCCCCTCCCCAGCTTTCCTGGAGCCCCTTTCAGCACTGGGAGCTGCTCTAAGGTCTCCCCAGAGCCTTCTCCTCTCCAGGCTGAACAACCCCAGATCTCCCAGCGTGTCCTCACAGCAGAGGGGCTCCAACCCTCGGATCATCTCCATGGCCTCCTCTGGACTCACTCCAACAGATCCATGTCCTTCCTGTGAATCCTTGTCAAGATTCACCTTCAAGAAGGGAAGGATTTGGCCCATGACATTGGACACGATGGTTCTAACCAGCACTGTTGAGCCTGGGGGACCTCACAGGGTTACACTGACACTGGCTGCTCTGGTTGACCAGCAACAAACCAAAAAGCCCCCCCAAAACCCCTAAAAAAATCAGAGAGCCCCAAACTCTATGCCTCCATATGTAAGGAAACAGCAGCAGCAGCCCCTGGAGCAGCTGGGACCCCTGTGCCTGGCACGGTTTGCACTCTCCAGGCTGCACTGGTGACTGATGGCTCTGCCAGGGTGTCTGTCCCTGGGGTGAAGGCGGGTGCTGCCTCTCCTCAAACACCCTTTCACCTGACCAGCTGCGTTGCTGGAGATGTGCTGGTGCCAGGAGGCTGTGGGCATCCCCAGCCGAGGTGGGGCTCCATCACAGCCCCCACACCAGCTTTTGGGTTTCAAGAAAATCCTTTTAGTGCTGCTACCAGTGCAGGGGACTGGGGCAGGACAGTCCCTTGTGTGGTGGGACCTCCCAGTTGGAGCAGCCTCCACCCACAGTGGGGATTTTCCCCTTTTACAGCATGGCCAAGAAGCAGAATGCCCCTTGGCTGAGGCTTCCTAAGCTCCTCTGATCCAGTGGGAGGTGTCCCTGCCCATGGCAGGGGATTGGAGCTGGATGGGCTTTAAGGTCCCTTCCAACCCAAACCGTTCCATGATGCTATCACTTTTCAGGACTATGGGATGCTGCTGCAGATGTGCACCTGCCCGGCCAGTGATCACAGTAGGTGATCAGGTAAACAAAGTACAGAAAATAACACTTAAAATATATTTTTCCAAGTATAATTCCCTGTTTTTCAGGTGTAATCAGGCCTGTTCCCAAGGCAGAAGAGAGCTTTTCTGTTTCCCCATCACTGAGCTCAGCAAACAGCCCCACCTGTGGAGCAGGATCAGATGCTTTATCACATTCTGCTGCTCGTGTTTATGACAAGGTTGGATCTTAAGCTGTTGCATGAAAAATACCAGGCCTGCCCTCCTTTGCACTGGGCTTCACACCCAACCTAAGCCAACACCACGCCTCCTCCTGCCCCTCTCCATCCAACACCTCAATTAAAACTCCACCGTGGTTGCTCAAAGCTCTCCTAGAAGGGATCTTCCTGACTGACACCAGCTCACTCACCGCAAGTGATGGAGAGATGCGTTCACCCACAGGCATCCCAGAGGCGCTGGGAAAGGATAACACACCTGTGGGACCAGCAGCATTCCATCCCAGCGCTGCTCCATCCCAGCGCTGCCCCGACCCGGTGGCATGGGAAGCATTGGGCCAGCTGGGTGGGGTGAGCATGGAGGAGATTTAATTACACGGCACCAGGTGTTTTTCCAGTTGTGGAGGGCCGGCTACGTTCGCTCTACCTGTGCCAGGTGCCATTAGTCCTGCTTGACAGCTAATTGGTAATTAATAATATCTTTCATAGACTCATAGAATC
>VWPV01025949.1:0-28773 GCA_013389885.1 Geococcyx californianus | reverse complement strand
GGGGTGGGGGTGGGAGGAGGAGAAAGGGGGGATCCGCCGCCTCCGCTCCCAGAGGAGGCCCCAAGGCCTGTGGGGAGGCCCGGCCTGCGGGGAGCGTGGCTCCAGCCCTGTTTCGGCCTGTGGGGAGGCCCGGGCGGCAGGGAGCGCGGCCCAGGCCTGCGGGGAACAGGCAGCAAGGCCCGGCGTGCGGGGAGCGCGGCCCCGGCTTCAGCCCCGGTGCGGCCTGCGGGCAACGCGATTCCAGCCCCGGTTTCGGCTCCGGCCCCGGCCCGCGGGGAGCGTGGTCCTGGCCTCAGCCCCGGTTCGGCCCGCGGGGAGTGCGGTTCAAGTTCTGCCCTGGCTTGGCCCGCAGGGAACGCGATTCCAGCCACGGGCTCGGCCCCGGCTGCAGTCCCGATTTGGTCTGTGGGGAGCACGGCCCCGGCCTGCGGGGAGGCTCGGCCTGCGGGGAACGCGATTTCAGCCCCAGTCTGCAGGGAGCGCGACCCCGGCTTCAGCCCCGGCGCTGGCTTCGGCCCCGGCTCGGCCCGTGAGGAATGCGGCTCCAACCCCGACCCCAGCTCGCTCGGGGTCGGTCGCCCCGGGCGGTGCCGCCGCCCCGCAGCGGGTGTCGGTGCCCGGCGAAGGTGCCAGCGCCTCCGCCAGCCCCAGCCCGGCCCTGACGCACCCGCTGCTAGCGGGGGAGGCCGCGATCCTGCCGCTTTTCCTGCCGCTGCGGGAATGTAGGTCAGGAACGGGAACGGCAGCCCCGGTGACCCCGGGGCACGGCCCCAGCCCCGCGCCGTGTTTACATCCCTGGGGACAAACAAACCTTCCTTTCCTGATCCAGGGGCAAAATGGAAGACAAAAGCCTTGAGCCGAGCTTGCTGGCGCAGGGAGCTTTTTGCTGCTTTATTTTTCCCCCCTAAGTATTTCAGAATAATCTTTAAATAAAGACAAAGCCGATTCAATTGCTCGGAAAGAAAAATACCCTCGGAGTTTATTTTTAGCAAGTGAACTTGCTTTGCTTCTAATGGAAAACTTTGGGTGTGTTTGTGATGGTTAAAAGAGAAGACGGAGCAGGCAGCCAGTTGTGCAAGCTCAGTGTTCCTACAACAATGCCCTTTGTTTCTGGAAATTCCATGAGGGTTATTAAAATGGGAAGAAGTTTAAACCTCGAAGTTAGGTGTTGGTGGTTGTGGGGGTTTTTTTCTATCTGTTTACTTTTTGTGTGTTTACTACTGATGTCTGGGGCAGAACTCAGCACTGGCATAAGCCGGTGCCTGCCCACACAGCATTCCGCTGGCTTCCCAGGGATCTGCAGGGGTGTCTCCAGCTGGGGGACCAGGGACCGTGCTTGACCTACCCTGTTCTGCTGCGTGGGTTTGCCTTTCAGTTCTTGCGTCTTATCTCATTGTTATTATTATAGATTTCACAATTCGAACATTTTATGAGTGGCTATTATTGTTTAGTGTGTTTATTTTTTTATGTATTTAGCTGAGCGCATTCATTTTTGATTAGTATTTTATTCTACCTATAAAGATGTGTGAAGAGAGAGGTGACAAAACACTGCATTGTGTACTTAATAGTAGCTGTATTGCTGTTAGTCTGTGCAGTTAAATAACACTACACCACAGTGTTTACTTCCACTTTAATTAATTCTTTTCTCATTTTAGCAAGTACAGTGACATTTAGGTTGCAGAAGGATTTGCTTCAGAACTCTTCTCCTTTTGTTAAAGTTGAAAAATTAAATGCTGCTAGAGCTGTCAAGCTCAGATGTTCAATTACTTAGTATATTTAGCAGCAAAAGGCTCTGTAATGATGCAACTTGTGTAACTAGGAGAAGGAATTGATCATCATTGACATCCTGCTGGGAAAGACCAGGATTCGCTTACTAGGGAGGATCAATAGTATATGAATACTATCCACATAATAAAGTGTTTTGCTGGCAGTAGAATTTGGTGTGTAATCTATTAATACGATACATGGCAACTAAAGTAATGTACTGTGGTGGAGCTTTTAATATTTCTGATGCTTTGTGTAGTTGAGGAAATTTACCTGTTTTGTGTATTAAGTGTTCTTAGCAGCACATATTCCAAACCTCAGGGCATTGAAAATGAAATTACTTCAAGTGCTAACAGAAAATTATCCAGGTTTGACTTGTAAAAGTGCTGTCATGCCCTTGATCCACACATGGAGCATATGGTATTGTGTGCATCAAGGACATGCTGAGGTCCTGGAAAGAACAATGAAGGGTAACGCAGCTTCCACTGATAACTGTACTTACTAGTTCATGGTGTGTAATTTGAGACCTCTTTCACTGTCTGTGGTCAGCACAGTAAATGCTGTTCACCTAACTGTGGCACTTCTGTTCCTCTTGTTTATTTTAGCTTTCCATGTGTGTTCAAATACTTTCAGTCCTTGTTCCTCCACTCTAGAGGAATAAAAACAGTTGGATGTTAACGCCAGCAGAAGAGTGGAGCAAATGTTTTGGAGTATTTCTAGGCAGAAGTGGCAAGTGGATGCAATCTGAATGCTGGTTAAGCCAAGCCACCAAAAAAGTGAGTTCAGCTTGTGTAACAGGGAGGACAAGATAACATGTGTGCACATAGGGAAGGTGGAAAGCTTCAGTGTAGTCTGTTTAGTGTTTTCTTTCAATGCCCTTTTGTTCCAATTTCTCCTTATACACAGTGGATTTTGATTTGGAGGACCAAAATTAAAAGTGATTCTTAATAAAGAGGAGCTTAAGGGTCCTGTACCCATTTTAAACCCTATACCTATTTCAGATGGGTTCATGGTTTTCCACAGGAGCAGGCCTTGAATTCTGAGGGTCTTTTAGAATAATAATAATATAAGCATTTTTCATTTGAAATCTGCATAGAGACGATTGTCAATTGCCTTAAAAGTTTCTCTAAGTTTGATGCCTTATCCTCGTATTCTTTTGTTTATTCACTTCATTGTTTAGGGCTTTTTTTCACTTGCTCAATTGAGAGAACTTATTTGGCAATCTATGAGTTAAAATTGTCAACATGTGGTAAATTACATTAAAAAAAGAGCCACGGGAAGTCTACCTTAACTTATCACAATTAATAAATTGATAGCTTTGATAAAATGATAGCTTTGTTAATAATCATGGAGTCATTTGTTAAAGTAGCGCACAACGTGAAAGGAACATAACTAAAACAGATCTCCGAGTTTAAAAAAGGTCACGTAGTATTTTCTTAATCGAGTAAGTGGATCTGTTACTTTCAGGATAGTTACTGATTTAATATGAAACAGGAATGTTTTATCTTTACTAGGACCATTTTCTAAAGAGGAATGAATGCCAGACCTGCAAATTGTAAAGCTCACTGTAAGTTTTGGGGGGTTTTCTTCAGGTAGCGTGAGGACCCGTACTCTATGGGTCTGAATTACTTGCTTCTTGAGACATGCAAGGTAATTTAATGTGTGAAAACAAGGAACTTGTTTAGAAATTCATAGTAATCTCAGTTCATATTTTGTTTGTTGTTGCCTTGTTTCTGTGTAGCTGTTATTATTTTTAATCACCAGAAGGATTAGAACATACACTGCTTTGTGACTGGAGGATTTCTGTACTTTACCTTCTTCCAACAGATCTTGAAACTGCACGGGTTTGCCTTCAGTTGTGTTAGCCAGGATTCAAACAATCCTTGCTGCTTTTCTGTACCAATATGTGGTGCTAATTTGCTCTTAAAAATGTCTGTTTAAAATTAATCTGTACATGATTTTCAAAGCGTAATTCTGTACACGCATCTTACCTGGTAGCCAGATCTCCAGCTTCCACTGCAAGAGGAATTTATTAATCTAACATGACTTTACTAACTCTGACTTCTGTGGTCTTTAAATAGCCACTTACAGCGTGTGTGATGTATATTCTACATGAGTTTTATGTTCATTCACTCCTCCTCCTCAAGCGCATTCCCACTACAGTATCTTCAGTATGACAGAGTTCCTATTATAGTCAGCTCTTCCCTTTTTAACTCTTCTAATTATTCTGTAAGTAGTGCTTCTTTGAAATGTGCTTGACAGGAAGATACAGCCTTCTTATTTTTCCTTTGCTGGGACATTTTAACCTCGTCGGGGGGCATTTCTTAGCACTAAAATTGTCTTATTTTTCACGTGCATTCAGTGCTGTGTTGACTCACTGAGGACCAAGAGATACTACGAGTTTGTTCCTAGTAAAGACCGGATGAGACAAAGCTCTGTCACTGCTGACCTTGA
Source organism: Geococcyx californianus (assembly GCA_013389885.1). Classification (NCBI taxonomy): domain Eukaryota; kingdom Metazoa; phylum Chordata; class Aves; order Cuculiformes; family Neomorphidae; genus Geococcyx; species Geococcyx californianus. Next base: position 24,555 of record VWPV01025949.1, on the reverse strand, counting down.
TTAGATTAAAATGGGTGAAGTAGAGGTGCAAAGCTCCATGTCCATTACTGTTCTAAGCTTGCTGACTCCCGGTCACTTCCAGAGACCCTTGCTTCAGTGTCTTTGGTCTGAGGGTTCTTTGTTCAACAGCAGTTGTCTTTTTTTCTTCCGCTCATTGTGTTTATGCTCTCTGATTTTGCAGTGGATGACTCTTGGAATCTTGTTTACACATTTTAGAACATCAGATATAGTGTGTATTGTATAAAGAGTAATATATATTTCAGTGGTACTGGAGTGGATTATATGGATAACATCTCTAAACAATGTACTTAAACCTTTTTTCCCTGTATTTTTGGGCTTGTATTATCTCACTGTTGATCAATTTGGCTTCAGCAATGTGGAACTTGGTCATCTGAAAATTGGAAGTAGTTGTAATTAGTGAAGAAATACTTAAAAATCCCTTTGCTCTAGTCACCAATGCAAGGCTACTGGTATGCACCACCTGAAAATTCTGCTTTAATTAAAACAGAAGTGCTTATTCACAGCTTGGCCTAGCAAAGAGAGAGGTTATGGCTCTGTTGAATAATAGCCACCTGGTAGCTAACAAAAGGGTCAGAAGGACCCCCAAGTGATAGATTAGTTTATGTACTTAGATGTTGTAGTTAGGCCTTTATTGCAGGCTCAGACTGCTTTAAAGACAGAATATTTTAATTTGACATTCCCTTGTTGCTGGATTTCTTTAGTGTTTGTTCATTTACCCATAGATCCACATTCGTAGAAGTGACACCATCAAAAGTAATATCTTGAAAATACCCAGATTTCTCATATTTTTGGCAACAGTCACATTGTTGCTTAGTTTGATTAAGGCTTTGTCTATGCTGAAAATATGAACCATCTTAGTGGGAGAGGGAGCAGAATGTGGACAGAAGAGTAACTGGAAAAACTATACGGGTACAACACTACAAGTTACAGTGCTGTCGGCTGCCCTGCCGAGCAGAGGGCTCTGCTCACTGCTGCAAGTGAGGCTGTCAGTGAGTCTTCTCCAGTTGAGTCCTTCCGTAACCGACACATCTCTCCTTCAGAGCTGTGCAAAGGCCTTCGGATGACTGTCAGATGGTGTGTGTTTTGCATCCATACCTTAGACATTGTAAGGGACTTGTTTGCCCAGAAGCTTTTTTGTTTTTAAAGTACAGCAGTTGGTTTAATAAAGGGTATTGCCTCTGCTGGTGGGTTCCACATCAGAACCAAGCAGAGAGTGTTTTTTTTAATCAGTGCTTGTCATTTAAGCTTGTGGAGTTTGCAGTGTTGGGAACCTTGAGTCGGTGGGGATTTTTCTCAGACTTATGAAACTTAGGGCTAGAACTTGGCAAGGACTCTGGCCTGCAGTGCTGCTCCCAAGTTTTGCCTGTGTTACAAGTGGAAAGTGTTTATTCCAGAAGCATTTCTTTCAGTTGTAGTTCTGCTTTTCCTATCCCCTGTCGGGTTTTTTTCATGCCTCTGTGCTCTCAAGTGTGCTGGAGCAACTATTTATGAGACAACAAGGTGAACTGAATTTGAGATTGATCTAGGTTAAAAATAACTCTACAGAAAAGGGAAAGCAGGAGGGACTTTAACCTGAATTGGCTTCCTGATGCAGTTCACTGCAGCTATGCTGACTGTTGTACCCGTGCAGGTGGGGTAGGACACAGAGGTGGGACTGGATAGCAGGCACAAAACAAGGGCTGCCTGACCTCCTGCTGTGGGCTCTGGCTGTATTGCAACCTACCATACACAGTTCCTACTTTTTGAGACAGAAATGCTTCTGGGGAATGGGGGAGAAGACAAAGCAGCAGTAGAGCTGTGAAGAGGTAAGTGAAGTGAGAATTGTGTCATCTTAGGAGATGCAAAACTAAAAGATAAAATTAGCCTTCTATTTTCTGTTTTTCTTCTTTCTCACCTTCTAGTGTGGTTGGAAAAGGATTGTATGCATTCCTCTGTGTGATTTTATTTATTTGTGTTATCCTAGTATTGAGGAGGGCTGGTCATGAATTAGGACCCCATTTTGTTTGTTCAAACAAAACCAGACAGTTTATTTTCCATAACCTGCATGTTGTGTTTTGGATAACAAGGTGAGTGCAGACAGATGGGAAATTGGAGATGAAAGTGAGACTGTTAGTCTGTGTCACAGGAGAAATGGGATAAAGCAGTTTGAAGGTACGTTTGTAGGCATTACTGTGCAGGGACCTGGAAGGAAGATCCTGCCTGTGGTGTTTGGGCTCCGCACCACTAGACAGCGATCTCTCTGGTGATCGGCTGAGCCTGTCTCTTTGGCATCCTGCTGGCTGTATCTTCAGCGTCACAGCAGAGTAATGTCCGCTAACAGCAAGGTTGAGCAGAACAGCTGAGCCCATCTGGTGGCTTGTACTGTTGAAAAGCAAGGCTTTATTCCTAGACCCTTTGTGGGTCACAATTCTAGTGGTTTTCTGATCCATTGATAAGCTGGTTTACATAGGGAGAAAACAATGGGTTTTAACCCTTTGGATTACCTATAATTATTTTGCATGCCAGACCAATTCACCAAAGTGTCAGATGGCAAGAGGAAAGGGAGGAAAGCACTGTAGGCAATGAAATGGTGAGGTGGCAAGAAAAAGGAGTCTCTTTTCTTGGCATTGAGCTCTCAGATTAAATCAACAGTTTCCTCAGGCCTCACCCTCCTAACTTCTTGGAAAAATGATTACTCTGAACTGCCCTTTCTGTCTGCCTTTGTTTGTATCATTAATTACTTCAAAGCTTGAAGTTTTTTGTGAGACATTAGCACCTAGCTGTTGGACTTTGCTTTTCAAGCCTTTAGAGTTATATGAAGGTAAAGAAAAATAGAGCAAAACATTGCTTCTTTCCATTTCCCAAGTGAATCCTCCAGGCAGTATTTTAGAGGTTTTTGTTTAGCTTTTTCCATTTCTGTTTTGTTTCAATTATCTTTTTTCCAATTTGTTATTCAAACTAAGAAATGTACCAAAGTTTTTATTTCATTCATTCCTTTTCTCATTCATTAAACTCTTCTTTGCTATTCCCTGCCCAGAAGTGCTCATCTGTAATCAGAGAAGGCTTGCCAGCTTGTGATATAATGAGTCCTGGTATTTATTCCTAGATATATGCGTAGTAAGGGTGAGGGCAAACTGCGTGGGTTGCTTCACATTTTAGCCTGCAGTAAAGGTGTGGAAACACCTTGTTTTTGTTTTGGGTTGGCTGCTTTGTGTTTTTTTTTAAAGTCACAATTTTTATGCCTTTGGATTAAACAACCAATTTAGTTTTTGTGTTTCTTTACATTGGGATGTCATCTGTCTACTAGAGCCATAGGTTTGAGGATTTTAGCAAATCTTTTAGATGGAGTTGTGCAAATACACTGAGTGTGTTAGAAACAAATGGGCCCGCAGACTGAGAAAGCAAAAGTCTTTGCCATGACATAGCTGTTTGCTCCTGAGAAAGCCTGGTGAGCATTTTGGGCCAAGATAACTGAGAGATGTGGTACATGTGTGGTAGGCTAATGCTGAAACAGTAAGGTATCTTACTTGTGGTGTTAAAACAAGAAGCATAGAAAATCCTCCTTCATCAAATCATTAGATGAATGAATATCTAATCTACTGGGTGATTTGTAAAGATAAGTGTTAGTTGTGTTACCCATCTGCCTCTTGTTAACTTTTATAGTTTTGTTATAGTAGTGTAACGTTTAAACAGAGGCCATCAGGAATGTTTTGTTTATTCCATTCAAGTCAAGCTGCTTCCAGCACACATGTACTTGTTAACCTGCTGCATTTGCTGTTGGCATTCGTCTGTAAACCCAGAGACTCCCACAGCTGCAGGGTGCTTTGAGAAATTAAAACAAAGGAAACTACAATTCTGGCACAAAGAAGGAAACTTTAAAGATGGTTATTTTATCTGTGCCGAGAATCTCTTCACTGTCGTGAAATGACATAATTAAAGGTGTATGGACTGGGATACATCAGCAGGTGTGTTGTTATAGCAATTAGTGTTAGTTTTGATTACTGTGATAATAGACAGACAGCTTGAAATTGTCCTGTAGCAGTTACTGATATTAGGTTTGTGTATTGTATATTTAAATTCTAATTGTTAAGCATATGATAATCTGGCCTTACTTTGCACTGGGGAAAAATGTGACCTAACTGCTCTGAAGTCTAGCGTTGAGGTAGTTTTTAATGCAAATTACCTGTATCAAGTCATTGTATTAACCATAGATAAATGTAGAGCCTGGAGGACTTAATCAGGATTTCTCATTGAAAAACAGGGTAGTGGGTGAGAGATTGAAAGCATTACATGGGTAAAATCATGTCAAGCCAATTTTAAAGACCATGGTATTTCCTTCTAGTAAGTGTCATTAGGATGGAAGGAGGGAGTGTTTTCATTGACTTGTCAAGGACTATTTTACATTGGGCGGGTTTTAAAATTTCAATGTTTATTTCAGACATTTGATCCTTGTGAAAACTGGTACAATGAGGAGGGGGGGGTTTCATTGAAATCCAGGACTCTACATGCACTGCAGATCCAGGCCTAATCCTCAGCTTTGGGAATTACGGGTTAAATATCCCAAAGCAACAGACAGTAACAAGGCATTCCATGGTCAAGCTGATTCTCTCCATTGGCTTAAAAATCTACATTTTAGTGGTACTTCTTTATGTGAACTGAACTTCAGAGTGAAATAAGGTGCTAAATAGTGTATCTTAACTTAATGGCTATCACACTCATTGCAAAACTTCCTTGGTTTGCAATCTAAGTCTACAGCGGCTTCATGGGATTTAGAATAGTTCAGAGTGTGTGGTGCTTTGTGATTGTTCCTGAGGTGTCTGCTGGTTCTTTTGCTAATCAGCAGATTTTTTTTTTAATTCTGAGTGTCTTGAGGGCAAATGATCAGATGCAAAACTGCCATGAAAAGAAAATTAGCTGCAGTTTATCACAGACTGCTCTAATACCCACAAACACTTCAATTTCTATCAAAATTTTGTCTATCGTTATGACATGCTTTCTGCCAAAAGATTGCTCTTTTGGTTCTACCTACATCGTTACAGAACTGCTCATTTAGAGTTCAGATGCAGAATTTATTTCATTTGCATATGAACTTAAGGGGTTTTATATTGAACTCTTCAACATTCTTGAACTTCAGGTGAATGTGTCTGCAGGGGTGGTTTTCTCCTGTTTGTTGCTGAGTAACATTTGTAGGTAGCAAATACAAAATGTTTCATCTAAGGTGAACCCTCAGGAAGAGGTTGGCAGGGATGGCAAAAGGTACTGAATTATTTCCATGTGGAGTTACTACATAAGCAGAGTCTTGTCTCTAGGATAGATGGAGAGTGTGATCAACTGTGTGTGGCATGGTGAGACACATTTTGTGCTTGCTCTGTTCTTAAGCAGCCACTTCGAGTCACTGCTTCTGTTGACTTTCTCTTTGGGGACAGACACCAATTTATTCCTAATAAAACCTTAGAGCCCTCCTTGCAAGTGAGGAGCTAGAGGAAAAGAGAACAGAGAGAAACCAGTCAAAAGCTGGTAAAAGGTGGAGCAAGTGTGGGTCAAGAAATGTAAAAATAGGGAGGCAAGAGGAGCACAAAGCAGAGTCTGGTTTGTGTCTTGTCTACATTCTCCCATACTGGAAGAGGGAGCTGGTGAATGCTGGCCAGAGATGCTCTACCTGAGGAAGTGGCAGAAGATGCCATGGGTGTTTGTTGTTTTGTGAAGCTTTTTTCTCCTAGTTGCAGCTTGGTGAGAGCCAGAAGAGATCCTACGTCACGTAGAGCCTTAGAGGGGAAGTGTGTAGATATAAAGTTGAGAGGAGAGTATCTGAGTATCAGGTTTTGGAGAACCTGGAGGAGGGACAGCCACTTATCCCACTTGGGTCATGGCACATGTGTGTGTTCCACATTATCCTAGCGGGAGCTGAACTGTCCTGTCTCCTGCAGGCTGGGCAAAAGGAGAGGAATGGAAGGATGAGTGCATAGTGGAATTTTCCAAGACAAGGTGTGAAGATGAGGTGGGGGCTGCCCCATCCCAGGAGGTGCTCAAAGCCAGATTGGATGGGGCTTTGAGCCCCCTGATCCAGTGGGAGGTGTCCCTGCCCATGGCAGGAGAGTTGGAACTGTATGGGCTTTGAAGTCCCTTCCAACATGACCATTCTGTGGTTCTGTGTCCTGAAGCCCACTGAAATACTGTGTGAGGAGACCTGTGTGTATCACAGGGACAGCAATCTTCTGCTGATATTATGGTTCCATCAATCCTGTAACCAGGAGTTACACTGTCACAGTGGAGATGGCAGCTGATGTGGTTCTGGTCAGAGCACTGTGGTGCCTGGCTTCATGCCAGATACCCAAAGACACATGCAGTATTTTGGTTCTGCCAGGGATACTTGGTGTGTTGTATCGGTTCAGCTATTGTTAGTATTTTCCTTTGATACCTGTTACAGCAAGTCTCGTATTTGCCTACAGCCATCATCTTCTTTTACACTTAACTGTGTTCATAACAGTCCTCACCTGTTTTCCTGTAGTTTGGCATAAGGGAGTTCACGTTGCACTGATGAAGGCCATTGTTTTCCATACTGAAGTGATAATTTCTGACTAATGTTTTTACAATAATTGTAGGTGTTACTTGTATACTTTCAAACAGGCTGTTGATTGTTTTTTTTAGTGGGTGGTGGCTCTTCAGAAGTTTGCAGTTTTCAGGAGCTAAACTGATGTTATGAAGTTGTTCCCTTCAGAAGAATTGGAGTTGTTTGGGGTTTGGATTTTGTTTTGTTCTGTATGTAAGCAGTTGCTTGAAGCCATGCCATTTATTTAAGAAAAGTAATTGCCATAGGGAATATAGAACATAATTAGGCCAAATAACTGATGCGCTTTTAAACCATAGGACGGTCTTGTGTGATGATTTGGTTGAATTTCTAAAGCAGTTATAGTCACAGTTGCTCGTTAGTGTTAGAATGGTTTTTCAAGACCTCTTTCAGGAGCAGTTCTACAGTTTCTCCTGGCAAGAGCTGTGTTCTCAGAGCAGAATTTGATTTTTTTGCTGGTATAATGGGTTTTGGAAAAAAAAAAACCCAACCCAAAACATGATTGTATTGTCTCCAGCTTGAGGTTTGAGGCTTATAATTATGAAACTTTCTTCAGCTTGCTGCTTATGGAGTAGTTATGTGACCAATTTTCTTTGGCAGTAGAGCTGGCTTGAAAAATTCCTTCCCTTACTGTTCTGCTCGAAGCTACAGTTTGCTTCTCCTCTGCTGATACAGTGGTGTGAGGACTACTCTCAAGTGTCACCAAAGTGTTTAAAACCCTTGCTTCTCAGCTTTACTGATTTAACCCCTTTAATGTCATGGATCTTTCCTAAAATATGTCCCCACCTTGTGTTGCTCAGATACGAAAGGTGGAAGATAGGGCTAAACTTGAGCAGATTTTGCCACTGAAGAAAAACTCCTAAGCTTTTTAGTAAAGGGAAGGAGAAACTGCTAGTGTTGCACAGTGGTGATCTAAGCTTTTTAAACAGTTAATTTGAGGGGATTTTTGGAGCCTTCCCTTCAATGAGAGATGCTGCTCTCTGGCTTTTGTAATTATATGTATCAATATGCTATTATTAATGCCATATTACCAGCAAAAGTTGTCCCATATTTGCTGACTGCTGTAGCTGTTACAGTTTAGCCCTTTTAGATGGGATTGCCCTCACAGTCATTGGCACAAAATTCATTTGGACAGAGGTATCGTAAGGATCACTAGCCTTCCTCTTCATTTTTTTAATTACTCCAGAACGTACTCAATTATTTGTCAGGACAAATAAAACTGGAAGCTGACTAATACTTACACGACCCTTTCAGGTATAGCACGTGAGTAGGGAGTAACAGGAGGAAGAAGAGATGTGTAGACTTGTGCTGTAGCACAGTGAGGTGTGAAAGAACATGGTATCAAAGACAGCATGAGTGATACAATAAAGCAAGAGATTAAAAGCACTGCAAATTTAGTATAGTCTTTGACAAGAAAAATGGAGGCATCTCTTGCATCTATCTTTCCTGAGGTTTGACTGAGCTTTCTATTTAATGGTGAAGGTCTCAATTTTCTGCAGTAGATCTTTTTCATTTAAAGTGAAAATAAAGTTTGAAGCTTTACTGCACTTTCTTTTGAAAGATAACTTGTGGTAGTTCTGCTTTTTCTTTTTGTGAAAATATGCCCAAGCAGAAAATAGTAGTTGGCTGCTTTTCTGTGGGTCTGTTCAGAACATTGTAATTTTCTCCAGCAACTAAATTGAGTCATTCATTTCCACTAATACATACAAACCTATTTGTTCTGTGACCAGTCTTATTAGTTAGGAGGACTAGCCCAAAACGCAGTGGCTGAGGAAACAGAGCAGTAGATGTTCATTATGAAAAGCACAAACGCAAGCCTTTCCCATGCAGTCCCTTTGAACGTGTTATGGAGAACCCAAGTAGCAAAGCAAGGCTGTTGAGTTTGAGATCATTTGTTACTTGTGTGGCTCCTGGAAGGGGTTTATAAAAAGTGACTGCGAGTTGGGGAGGAAAGAATAGAGATCAGGTACATTGATTAGAAACAGAGCAGTGGTATGAAGTTGGATTTCTAGCCTGGTGGTGGGTGAGTAGCCTGAAGAGGGCAAGGATTATGGAAAACATCTATGATTTCCTGTTGAATGTACATTTAATCGTGGGAAAAAAAAAAGACAGTAAGTTTGAGACAAATGTATGCTACGGTTGCAAAAGATGGAATATATTCAGTGTTAGGGGCATTAGACACAATATCAACAGGTTTTTGTGAGTCAAACCAGTAGCAAATACTGAAGGAAAGATGCAAGAGAATGAAGAAGTAGTATTCTTGGTCCTTATTAAGTATTTACTAATGATATAGATACCAGCAAAAGCATTAAAGTGTGAGGAAGGTTTTTCCTCTTCCAACATACAGAAGTAGACTACTGCTATGTGTTAGAAAACCCCAAACAAACCACACACAAAAAAAGCACCCCAAAATACTCCAAACCAAAACCCAACCCCAAAAACCTTTTAACACACATTAAAGCTCGATTTTTCTTTATTTATAAGTAAGGAACATAGACTTGATGTTTTTTTAAAACATGTTTAAAAGATGTGATCATCCATCTTCCATAAAGCAAATCTCTTGATGTTCCTCCTCCTTCCTTGACGTTTACCCGTGCTCCAAGAACATGATGGAACAGGAAGTCTCTGTGTTGGTGGTTACAAGAACTAATGAATAAAAGGTAGCATTATTTTTTTTTTTTCTGGTATATTGTCACGCGGCAGAGCGTGTTCTCTCGCAAAAGAGTAAACTGCAGATGCTGCTGACATCTGTTACTGCTGGGGAGCTTCTCATTTCTATGTGTGTTTGAAAGAGCGTTATCCAAATCATAATTACGTATTTGCTGCTGCAGCAGCAACTTTGGAGTATCCTTTGACAGGAGACAATGTGGAACCACAAACGAAAACAATACTTCATTTTTATAGATGTCTGTTCTTACTGGTGTGGTTTTGTGGTCTCAACACAGCTTAATTGTCACAGCCTTAGATAGTTTAGAACTGAACTTTCGAGGACATGAAGTGCTGAAAAGCTGTGCTGAGAATTAGACATTGTTGCTGTTAAAAAAGTGCTTCCAGCTAATTGTTCTTCTCAAGTACTTTCTCTGATAGTATTGAAGAAGGGACTACAGAATTAGAATGGTTTTGAAAGCTGACCTACAAGCAGATATAAGTCTGGTCCTTCAAGCTGTTACAGTTTAAGAAGTAAAAATGTAGCCATAACAGCAGCCTAATATTTATAGCTTCTTTATAGTGTGCATATACTGCATGTAGAAATGGAATTCGCTTACCTGAAGGAAAATCTCTGAACAAAGGGAAGAGGAAATCCTTTTCACCCTCCTAATTTCTCAGGTCAGGGAAAATGAGAAGGATAGCAGTTTCATTACAACCAAAATAATTATGCTCTAGGCAAGATACTCTCTGTAAATATTTTATTGTACTTTGACAAATACAGTGTTGGTTTAGTTAGAAAAATGGGAAGAACTGGTAGTTAGTATATCAACAACTACAGCTTGAAGCATTTGTGCATTAGCAATTTAGAGTTTATGTTAATATTCTGTAGAGTTCTATGCAGAAATCTGAGATCAGTTTACCTTTTTTCAAGAGAAGGCACAAAAGAGTGGAGATGGTGGCCAATTAGTAATCTCTTCACATCTTCGTTGTTTTGCCAAAGTACTCCAACTGCTAATAAGCTTGTTGCAAGGGGAAGTCTTTTGATACATTATGGTTTGTTCTAATCAGGTATATTTTATTCATTTATATAAAAGGAAATAGAAGTGTATTTGAAATATTTATGCTCTTCTAGAAATGTGGTATGTTTTCATTTAAATCTCGGACTGTATGAGTCATAAATAGTGTTGCAGAGATCAGAAGATAGCAATATACACATAACCGCACTGTAAGTCCTTGGCAGTCTGGTGGCATGGTTATGTTTTCTAATTTGGGTGTCTGGTTAAGGGCAGGAAAAAAAATGGACCTTTATGATCAAAGTTGATTTGTTTAAATGAAATCATTAATGGGTAAGGGATGTGCTTTTCTTCCTTTTCTTCTGTTGGAACTAGCATGGTGCAATTAATTTCTTTTTCTTACTTCAATGAATTTTTTAACCTTGTAATAAAAGGATTTTTAAAAAGTAATTTTCACTTTAAAAAATTTAAAAACTTTTTACAAAGAATTCAGTTGTTCTGGTATTTTGTTAGACAGTGAAAGTACATTTCCATTAACTCATGTTGCGTGATGCAGTATTGGTGATTTATTAACAAGGAGTCTAGCTTAGGACAAATTATTTTATGAGCATTGAGAGTTTGTCTTAATTCAGTGTTGCTATTTTAGTACATGTAACAACATCAAAAAAGTGAATATCTTATTTATTGAAGATCTTGTGTTAAATTTTGTGCATTCAGTGATTTTAATCACATGCACTGTTACTTTTCTCACTAAAAGATAATACATTGAATTTGGGATTTATCTTTCCTGCCAACACGTGTTTAGACATTGTGCGTCTGCCTTTTTCTATTCTGTCTTTTGTCTTCCAAAATCTAGTATAAATTACCACAACGTGTCAAGAATGTGCCTCTCCATGAACTGTGCTCCTCAAATCCTGCACCTATTCATGTAATCAGGAAGACACTTCTACTTTTAAAACAAGAGCACATGTGCACCTTGTTGAAACAAGATGTCATAGGGGACTTTTAACTCTGTATTTCAAGAAAGTGTTTTTAATCTTGTACTGTAGGATAGCAGAGATGGTTTAAATAGTGAGCACTGGTGTCTGTTTCAGACTAAAAACTTTGCATTTTAGTATTTTTAACTGCATGTTACTTAAGTTTTAAGTAAAGTAAGTTTTACTTTGCTTAAAGGTTATGTTATTTCAGTGTTAGTTTCGATGTCTTACTTTCCCTGTTAAGAATAGGATTATTCCGGCCATTTAGAGATGTGGTTCTTTTACTTTCCTTTCTTGATCTCATGTGTGTGATGTTATAGGTTGAATAAGTTTTTAGTGAAAGTGAAGGACAGAAATGCAACTTTCCTGTGCGTGGTAAAGAAAACAAAACAAAACTCCCCCAAAATCCAAACCAATCAAATATTTTCAAATAAAACAAACCCAGCAGCACTGGTGAAATATTTCAGGAAGCAGATCTGTAGCACTTGGCGCATGTGCATGGGTATCATTTGGTAGATAGGTGTGTTTTGGGAGAGGGGTATCAAAGACACAGCAAGAAAGCCCCAGGTACAGTTTAACATAAACAGCAGGACATGGTTTGTGAAAAATGTAGGAAGATAATGTTTGTGGCTGAGCGTGGCTAAAGGAGCCTCCTTACAGACTTCTCAGATCTCTTTGTATAGGGAGGCTTTTCTGCATCCCCCAGACTGAGTCAAGATAACCTGCAGAGAGCAGCGTGTTACTTATTTCTATTCGAGCAGTGGGTGGATGATGGAAATGGGTAACCAGCCCAGGTCAAGGAGGCAGCAGTGTGCGTTTGTGTTTGCAGTGTGGCTTCTTTCTTTGACCGGCTTACAGCTGTAATGAGGTGTGCTGTCCTGTAGATTATCTTACTGTACTATGTGGTCATATTTATTTGCATTTGATTTCTGGTTGGTTACTTATATAAACAAGCTAAAACATGAATTGGCAACTGATAGAACAGTTGCCTTTCCTGGGCTGTTAAATGACTATATAGACTTGGTCTATAGAAACTGCTTCTTCAAGATTGTGGTCACATGCCACCACATATGCAGTATGTCAGTTTGTTTTGCAGAACTGATGCTTTCTTGCTACTAAGAAAGTTTGCAAGTCTTAATTTATAAGCTTTAAAAAATTTTGGTGCAGTTCTACTTCTGTAGGACTTGTATTTTTCATGAGTAAAAAGTCAGCTTAAAAATGAACTTTTATGGTCATAGAGCTCTCATAACAACTGGAGGATTTTTTGCTTGGGCAAATTAAAATTGTGGGAAGAGGGGGAGGTTTTTATCAAGGAATTGAACAAATTCCTCTTTTTTCTATGTTTTGTTATGATTTTTTCGGATGTAATGAGTCTACAGCCTTGCCCCCCCCTCCCCCCCCCCTTTTCTTTTTTTTTTCCTGTTACACCTTTTTTCAAGCTGCCTTTCTATCCAGGTCTGGTTTGGACAGCTCAGCTTTGTATCTCCATTATGGTTTTGTACAGATTGAAGTTTATACAGTAACACACAAGCATCACTTCACACTACTTCCTGGTGAAGTACTGTGTGAAAGTTATTTGATTTGATACATTATCACAAGTTTAGTGATACAGTGGATAGAGAATAAAGTGAAACCATGGTTTCCTCCCCACTTATGTTTCTTGCTATTCTAATCACTTTATAGAATAAAAAATAATTCTTCAGTGCAGCATCATACCAACTTTCTCCATTGTATTCTAAAGTGAAATGCTTGAAATGTTAACAGTTTTGAAGTTACAAAGGTCTTAAGCTGGGACGCTACAATCTTGTTGTTACAAGTTAGGGAATCATGAGATTCTGTATCTGATTATAGAGGCACTGGGTACCCTCCAGAACAATGGTGCAGGTAAAGTCAATGTAAAGATTAGGAAGGAATGTGAAAGGAAGACAAAGAGATCAACAGAACTGTTTATCATCAGAAATATGAAGTGAACCCAGGTTTTACAAAAATTTCTGTTTGAAATAGTTTCTGAGAGAGAGATTTTCATAGCTGATGTGATAAAGGTTTCTGAGGAGGCTGCTGCTGAACTTCCTCCTGATCTCAATGATGCCACGATACTGGGCTTTTAGGTTTCTTTTTTAAAAACATTTAAGTTTCCATAATCATAATGAGAAAGAAAGAAAAAATAGTTATGTCACAAAACAACAGAAAATGCAGAGTTAAAAGTACCTGCGTGACTGTATTCGAGCTCTCTTGCAAATGTGTTGTAAGAGAAAGCTCTGTGATTGTTTTGCTTCTTTGCCCCACCCGAAGGGATCTTGCTGCTCTTAGGACACAGGACATGAAACGGTACTCATTAAGCATGTTTTATTTAAATTTTTATTTTTTTCAGTGGATGTCTGACTGCTTTGTTTACTGCGCATTATTCTTGGGTGCTGTTTACAGGAATAATGACCACCCAACTGTTTTGCAAACATGGAATGTGCCTTTACAACATCCTGCTAAATGAGGAGGATTTCTTTTTCCCGCTTTGTGAACAGGGAACTGAGGCACAGAGAGATGAAGGTGAAATGTTTCCCTTTATTTCAGGGGCCCTGTTGGATGTAGTAAAAGCTTTTTTTCTTGGGGCACATAATACAGGAAATTCTCTGAGGTATTCAGGCGCTGTTCGAATAGATTTCTGTGGCAGTTGTGGTTGTTTGTGAAACCGAGTCCCAAATGCCATTTGTTCACCTTGGGGGGGTAGCAAAGCAGCAGCATGGAGCTGGGAATGGTGTGGTGTAAGGAACTGGTCACAGAGCAGGGATAGTGTCCATGCCTTAAGGATGGTATCCAGTAGCCCTCATCATCTGTGGGTCCTACTTTTTCCCAGAGAGGTGTAGATCTTTCCACCATATACAGAGATCCCAACAGATACATTTCCTTCACCACCTAGTCCCACCTGACTCTTTTTTTAATGCTTGTGAATAGCAAAATATAGATAATGTTTTAAAAACAGTTTTCTGTTAGAAATAAGTTATGTGGACAAATACTTGTTTATGCAGTTCAATTTGTTAATGTCTTCCTATAAAAGGCAGGAACTTTTACTGGTCAGATATTGTCTGTATTCATCAGTATCCATAATTAGTATGACAGTAGCTTGATAGTGGATAATTCACCTTATCTACTGTCAGGTTGAATTTCTGCTTATTATTTTTTGACCATAAGACAAAGCAAAGGGGTAATACAGCAGCTTTTTCAGTGGCGACGTTTGTAGCTTGTCTATTTTTATGCTTAAGTTGGAGGAATTTATTAATTTTGAGAAGACATCAATTTTTATAGATGTTACCTCAAGTTTAAAATAGAACACTTGGGATCGTGAGAGGGGAATAGGGCCTGGTGAAAAGCTTTTGCCTGCTGGATATCTTAGGAAGTTCTTTTCCTGATCTCTGTAGTATTCCAATCCCCCCAGTAAAAGTCCCCCTTCTGTGTTTTGTAAGAACAACAGAACTGTGTAAGGCTATGGCGTCACAGTGTTAAAATGGTTTGTAGATATGATTTAGCTCTTACCCGAGGTCAAACCACAGTATTTGTTGACCTTCCTACTTGGGTTTGATGCACTGAAAATCTGGGTTGTTAAACTTGAGTCATATGATTGTCTAAATCCTTACTTGTCCGCCGCGATGTTCCAGAAAAACAAGGCAGAGGCAATGCAATCAGGCTTACCAGTGTGATTGCTTTTAACCATTTCTGAATTGCACTTAGGGAAGGTACACTTTTTAAGAAAATTATTGGCTTTTTTAAATTACTTGACTCTCTTAAGTGCCTTTCATCTGAAAACTGGCGACTAGCTGCAAATATTTACTAAATTATTAACGTTTTAGAGACTTAGGCACACAGCAATACAGTGAAGTGACTTATAATTCACACAGGCATAGTAACATTTTGAGTAACTGAAATTAATGTGTGTCTTCGTTTTTCACCAGTCATGGATTTAAATTGGCTGGTCTGTTACAGAGAGAAAACTATACCTTATTTTATGGCAATTAGTATATCAATTTACTTCACGTTCTCAAAGTGCTTATTAATTTTAGCTCAAAATAGATCAAATGTACCACATGTGACTGCTGTATCATAATACTACTTATCTATTTTTAAATCTAAATGGACTCTGGGAAAGTACTTTGCAAACTTTTGGCTTCTCTCGCAGGGCTGGTTTTCTATGTATTTCTGGGTAAAGTGCCTGCCGATAGGGTCCTGCGTGGTCCATTCTGACCATGTTTCAGGGCATTTGTTTGTTAATAAAAAATCCTGAATTGTGATTCAAGCGGGTTGTTTAGATTCTTTTTTCAAAATGAGCAGGCTGGGGAGACTCAGCCATCTTCATTTCAGTCCTTAAAACATTCTGATACTGTGAAGGAGAATGAGATGTGTAGTTTAAGTCGGAAGCTCAGGATTGTGTTGTGTTTTGTAAGCGTTTTCTCTGTGAACTTAAATTCAACACCAAAGAAATAAATATTATTTCCCATTGTGTATGTTATAAGCTTTTCAAAACATATTAAATGCTCTTAATAAAAAGGTATTAACTAAAGTAAAGTCAGTCTTCATATTGCTGTAATCATGGTGGAGTTGTGGCCTAAAAGTTATAAGTGAATATTTCTTTTGTAAAGCTCAATTGAAATCTCTTATCTCCACTGCATGTGGTCCAAGTTCAATGTTAGGGCTTTCCTAGCAGGATCTCACCTCACTAAATTATCATAGTCGCGAAAATTAATAAAGCAAGAGAGAACCTGCAAGACAGGGAAGGTTTTCAGTATTTTCTAGGTTGAAGGCAGCTGTAAAAATAAGACAGATAAACCTAAAAGCAGATGCAGTTTAACTGAGCTGGTTGGTTCTGTGGTTGCATCCAAGTATGCAGTTGTGTTGTGTGTTAATTGTAGTTTGGCTTTTGAGCGTAAATGTGTGTAATTGCCATTTCTAATAGCTCAGCCTGAGAATCGGAAAGAAAAAACTACCAGTGACAGGGAGCACCACAGAGATGATGTCAGTATTTAGCGTAACGTGATAAAGGAACTTTAATTATCTTTGCTGTCTGAATTGCATCATAATTTGGGATCCCAGAGGCTGCTCTTAGGTGACAAACGCAATCCCCAGTAGCCTGCGGATGTTTTCATTGTGGAGCCTGTGAGCCAGACAGCGGTCCTGCTGGGGTTTCTGAACTCAAGCCTCGTGCTGCAGCCTTGGCTCTGGCTGAAGAGGTGGCACCACAGGGCCAGATTTGGGGTTTATTGTTTTGTATGAAGACATCACCGTGTTACTGATGCTGCAGCCACCAAGTTGCACAACAAACTTCTCAGTATCTATAGCAACATTAGATCCACATTAAGGAGGACAGCAAAACATATTTAACAAACACCAGTGTTGGAGGCATTCTTTCTCTCAGCATGCCCAGAGTGTATCCACAGTTTGTTATTGTTATCCCATGTCAGCTATTGCTGGGTCAGAAGTTGTAGATATATTAAAGTGGATGTTTCATCTTTGATTTATGCACAGCTGGCAGTTAGTAACTGTAGTCAGTTTTCATTCCAGAACTGGAATGAAGGGAGTTAAGGAGATTGGATTGAATCAGTTTTGGCCTTCGACCATCTAAAGTATATTCTACAACAGAATGAAGGGTGGAATTGTATAAAGATGTGGAGTGTTGTCCTCTAAGTTGAAGTGACTGAAAAATGAGGGCAGTGAGAGGTTAGGCTTTTTTCTTACTCTCCATAAACAGTGACAGCAAACCTCTGTTCATCTGGAGATAATTTGCCTATCCTCTTGGGGACTTGTACCATACAGCTTCTTGCAATCTTCTACTTTTTTTTAATGAGACCATAGTTGGCACCTGACTTGTTTAAATGTAGAATAAAACTGTTGAAATTGTTTGGGTAAATGCTGGTTAAGATGCCTCTTCTTGTTCCATACCTTACACATAAACTCAGGCTTTGCCTCAGCGCACAGTAATTGTTTTGGATACAGAGCCCTCACCATGCCCTTCATTAATTAGCACCATGTTTCACTTTTACCTCTCTCCTGTGTCAGTTCCCTACTGCAGATTTGCCTCCAGACTCGATTAGCCCTTCCTCTGCTTTTTTTTCTTGCCTTTTTTTTTTTCTTTCCCTTTCTTTTGCTTTTCACCTAGTTCTGTTGTGAAATTTTTATTTTGGACTGAGTGTCAGACTCGTTCTGGTGAATTCCAATATCATATGGTCCCCAGTGTTCATGTCATGGTTGTGCCTGGAGTAGACACATAATGGCAGAGAAGTGGACAGTGTTTTGATTTTAAGCTGTGTATTAACAGCTTACTAATTATCTGTAAGCAAAGTATATAGGATAGTTTCCTTTATCTTTTGTATTTCAACCTGTTGCATCAATAGTTAATCTCAAGGTGGCTGGTATAAATATTACTGACCTACCTTTAGAAGATCTGTTTCACTCTTTGAATCAATATATTTTCTTAGAATGCCTAATTTGGGGTTTATTTGACTAAGGACAAAAATTGGACATTAAACATGGCTTTCATTTCTGTCTAAGTTTTTTATTCTCTTAATTTGTAGTATGTCAACTAGTTTAATTTAGTTACTGTCAGAAGGCTGATGTTAATCCATTTTCTTGGCTGATTCAAAAAAACAAATTACCAACAGTGTTTGAACAAGAGGATGCCAATTTAAGAATATGAAATGCTAAAATTTTTATTTAAACAAAAGTAGTCAATTTTACTTGAAATTGTTTCCACAGTTAGACCTTAGTTTTAGATTAAATTTCAGGCTACCGATTGCTTTAAGACTACACTTGTAAAGTAATGAAAACAGATGCAGTATATGATTAGAAATTTTGGAATATCGAGCAGTTAGTCTGAACTGAAAAATATTTGAATGTATAATATGCAGGACAAAGTGATATCAAAGAGCTATTTGATTACAAAACTAAGGGTGCAAAAGGATGCTTTGAAGAAAGGCAGAGAGAACACCTGAGCTTGGCCGTGCTGTAGAGAGCGTGAGGATGTGGCCTCTTGTTCTCCAGACAGCTGTGTCCCCATCGGGTGTCCCTACATTGGGATTCCCCATTCACTCCTCATTGGGAGTGAAACAAATCATTTCACTAAAACCTGTCCTAATGAGAGGGAGGGAGAGAGTTTCAGGTTTTCAGAAACACTGCATAACATACATATTTGTGTAATGATGCTCACCTATGATGTTCAGAATTAAGATATTTATCAAGAAACATGAGTTGCATTTTTTTTTATAGCATTGAGAAGAGTTTTTGGTTTTGTAGACAGGGAAAGATTTAAAGGTTCGGTCGGAGTTTTTTGCCCTATGTTTTCTAGGTTAGTGCCGCCATTTTATTATAAGGGTGTTTAGTTGTGGGTTTATTTGGAGTTCTACTGGAAGTGTGCTTTTCTTGTCTGTATTCTTTGAGCTGGCTGCTTTCAGTAGAACAAAATTGTTATCTGGGGTATCAGCTTTTCTTTCCTTTTTTTCGGGTGAGTACATCCACACACGTTTTTCCGTGGAGGAAGGAATAGAGACTTTGTGTTTCAACATGAACTGCTATGGGGCTGCAAGTTTTCCAGCGAAGTATAAAGCTTTGATCTCCTAACTGAAATTGTTGTTATTAAGGAGTAAGAATGATTTTTGGGTTAGATTTAGAAATCTTTTCAAGTGTAGGCTAGATGGAGTGTTAGGAAGGCTAACAGTAGGCTACAGCCAAGTGAATGCGTGTGAAGCAAGCATATGAGAAGGTGGAAGCAAATTTGGTTTTGGACAATCAGTCAAGTCTGCTTTGTTAATTCTGTGAAATAACAGATTGATGAACTATGTACAATTTGAGTGCTACAGTCTTGGTAGGAGGTGGTGATGAACATTAATGAGGTGCTTTAAATAAAGACTGTTCTTAAACCTGAACAAGTGGTGTAACTTTTCAATTACGAGAGGAGAGTCTGCTGCTCCGTTCCTAGAATTCGTGAGTTGATTTCTCCTACACAAAAGGAGGAGATAAGATACCTTCAGAGCTTGACATCCGTATGGTATATTCTTACTGTTGGAATACTGTTCTCCACAGGAGCTGGTGCCGCATGCACATCAGTCCAGGTGCTGGTGGACATCAGAGTTACTGAAGCAGTCATGGTTAGTGGAATGTGGGCTCCCGTTGTATCTAATCTGCTCTTAATTAGCTCATGGATAGAGGTCTTAATGAGCACATACCTGAAGGTAATAAGGAGGGTGCAGAGATGTAGTTAATTCAGTTATTGTGACAAGTGAATCTCCAGAAAGAACAAAAAGTGAGCGGGCTCTGAACTGTTAGAAAAGTCCAGCTGAGTAATGAATCTTATAGCACTGCTTTTGTTCTAAATAAGGAAAGAGCAGCACAATTTGAGTTAATTCAAATAATTTCCTTCATGATTGCTTTCTGCCCATTTCCTCCTTTCTCTTTCTACTTATCTTTCTGTATCTGCGTTTTAGCCCTGCAACATCCTTAGCGCCTTGTTAGGTTCAGAATTGGATCAGTAAGGACTAAAGTAATATATTCCCATTCTCATGTGTTTTCCAGGATCTGTCTATTCAATATGCCCTCCTAAAAGTTCTCTTTGAAACTGTGCTCAAGTAGTAGGGATTGCACAGATTTAGGGAATAGCTGCAAAGGTAATATAAACGTACATTCCAACTGAGTAGAGCTTACAAATAATACATGGAGTCTGAAAAGCCATTCATCTTCAGAACTTGGCAACATTTGCTGTGCTGAACACCGATCAGACCTTCTGGAGAGCATGTATTCCGTTAGACAGCGTGTGAGCGTTGTTAACCTTGCACAACTTTTCAGCAAAATAAGGTACCAGCAGCATTTTTAAAATCATAACAGTGCATCGTTTGCCTTATTTGGCTGCTAAATCAGTTGATATTTCCTCTGAAAGTGACATCTTCACAGAGGCAAAGGAAAGGAAATGTCAAAGGAGGTAACCTAGTAATACATAAGCAGTCCTTTTCACTTCAGGTCAGTGTTCATTAAGGCTTTTGTATTTTACATATTTTGTGTATTTTACATATTGGGTTTTTTCTGTCACATAAAAAGGGTGAGGAGAGGGCTCAGTAACTGCAATTACGAAGTTCATTATTTTGATATTTCATTGAAATGGGATGCCATGTGTTTCCTCCCACCCACCCCCTTCTAAGAGTGGAGAAAGGTGGATCTTATATTGGAAATTAGTTTAAAAATTCACCCAATGTGTTGCAACCAATACCTCATTTTGGCAGTTTCCTTGGGTATGGTTTAACTTGAGAGGAATTGGAATAAAACCAGAATCTTCCTACGTGCCATGTGACTCCCAGAAATAACAACTCTGTATTGGGGTTGTTAGGAAAAGTTACGAGCATCTGAGTGCAACTCTAAGCAAAACATCTTTGTTCTTATGTGAGGAAGGAAAGAAGCTTCTGGTACTTATAAAATCTTAGACATTTTCCTCAAAGTGATTCAAGTAAATTCCAGTAATAAATTCAGGAGAGAACGTGTTTTCCAGCTTTGCCAAGTTAGAGGGATTTTTGCTTCCCAGAAGTAAGAAGGGCCTGTGTGATGCTATCATGAGGTAGACTTTACCTATTCAAATATTCAAAACTTTCTTTTAGTAGTAATCATGAATGGGATGCCCGTAATCACTGCAAGATTAAGGATAATATTCCCAGTTATTAGCAGGAATCCCTCTTAGTTTGTGCAGTCCAATCCTGCTCTCCCTGTGTGCAATCTAGAGTGGAAATGTGTGGTGAAGCTGTTGGTTATTTCAGGCACACACATTTCTGTCACTCCAAGCTTTTTAGTAGAGATCTCTCTTTTAAGGATGAAAATATTTGGATACTTGTCATTTGTCACTATTCTCAAATCCTGACCTGCGTAGCTTTCCTGTGTGAGGTTTGGGGTGGATTTTTGTTACGAGGGTTCTGCTGATCAGGACAAATCAAAAGCCATACCAGTGGCGTCCCAAACAGAAAACCTGTCTTTGAACAGTTGTTTTTCTTGGCCTGCTTTCATACATACAGGCATCACATAATAAGCCTAAGCAATTTCTAATTAATCTGCAGAGCAAGGCTCTGAAAGCTCTTTGCCTGGGAGTTCTTTGCTTCTGGTTCCATGACAGGCGTTCCTTGTTCCTTATCAGGTCAGTCTCTTGGCTTTTGAAACAAGGTGAGAACAGAGTTAAAGGTGTGTATGTGTTGAGATAACATANCTGAAAGGGGCTCCAGGAAAGCTGGGGAGGGGCTTTTTGCAAGGGCCTGCAGTGATAGGACAATGGGGAATGGCTTTAGATTGGAAAGGGGAAGATTTAGACATTGGAAACAATTTCTTCATGATGAGGGTGGGGAAGCCCTGGCCCAGGTTGCCCAGAGCAGTGGTGGCTGCCCCATCCCTGGAGGGGTTCCAGGCCAGGTTGGATGGGGCTTGGAGCCCCCGATCCAGTGGGAGGTGTCCCTGCCCATGGCAGGGGGTGGCACTGGATGGGCTTTGAGGTCCAACCCAAACCATTCTATGATTCTATGACTTAGGTTGTCATGAACACCTCATTTCTGGAAATAGCAGAAATAAAGCAGTGGCAAGAAAGATCTTTGGTATTTAACATTGTTCACTGTCATTGATCTCTATCTATGTTGCAAAAATTTCTTTACCTGTTGGAGTGTTCATTAGCTCAGCAGGCAAAGAGAAAGATAACTGCATGGTAAAATTCTACTTGAATATGTGTTTGGGGATTTCTTTGGGTAAGAGTGGGATAGGAGAGTCTGTCAGTATCCTTGTTGAGGACAATACGGCGTTGAGTGTCAGTGCTTTGAGGTGAGCTACTGTGAGAAGCTGTTCTTAGTGACGTTTCACAGCATGAAATACAGCGATATTCAGGATGCGTTTTAAATTATTGTTTGCTCCTATTTTGCTTCAAAGCAAATTAAAGATAAATACAACTAATGGATGTTCTTGTAGCTAACTGAAAAATAACGTCCAGGAATATCTGGTGTTGTTTCTGTCAGTTAAAAATTTGTGTTACACGTAAGGAAAGAACTGTTTGAAAATTAATTCTGATATTGTTGAACTATGGAAGAGTTTATTCTTTGTGCAGGCTGATAGGGTGAGCTGTGATAGAACTGGGCAGCACCATAAGTACCTGTGATGAGAAAGGAGATCTTCGAGTTTTAAATGGTATGCGCAATTGCCAAGCTGTTTGGAATAAAGTCAATAATGCTTATCAAGCACTGATTTTGCACTAGCAATAATACAAATGTGTGTGTGTGTTCAGCACAGTTTGTAACTTATTCTGTGTTTGCTGGTGAAGGACGTCACTGGTTTCTTTTGATCTTATGAGAAAAAGTCTTTATGCATTTTGCTTTGAGAGTGAAAATGCATTTGCAGGGTTGTGACTGCTCCAGGGTACCGTATTAAGGAATTGGATCTTCTCTGCTGTCATTCATCCTTCACGCTGAGCTGATGGCACCGCGTGGATTGGTGGAGGTGGTTCAGGGAATCGCAAACACTGGTGTGTTTTACCCATATTAGTTTCTATGGCTTTTGCCAGAGTTCTGTGTTGTGGATGAAGAGAGACATTACCTACAACAACATTCAGAAGTTTGGTTTATGAGTTCTTATTTATTATTTTTAAAATTAGCTTTACTTGTACCAATAAATACCAAGTGGAACAGCATCTTACATGAACAAAAACAAAGGAACATTACCAGCTATTCCTTTTGTATCTTGGAAAGGGCTTTCTGCTTTCCTGTGCTTTAAACAAGTTCTAGAATAAATGAAATGTATTTGTAGCCATGTAGTTCTCTAAGTGTAAGAGTGGAACACAGATCACCCGACATTCTGCCTACTGGCAGTTGGATTTACAGTAAAAGTTTTTGCAGTTCAAAGATACCCATCTGAGCTTGAGGCATTTGGCGTTTATTGTGAAGTAGTGTTTGGGAACACCAAAGGATGCCATGGACTCAGAAGTCAAGGGCTTGTTTGCTTACCAGTGGCTGGAAAACACTTTCATAAATAGAAGGGGAATGTTTCATTTTCAGTATTTTTTCTGACTTGGTAAAGGATTTCTGTTCTATCCAAGTGCAGATGTTATTTTAGAATCTGTCCAGACTGCTAATAAATAAACTCACCTTGCATGAAACAATTATAATTTATAAGTGAAAACCCATCACAGATAGAGGAAGAAAATCAAATCTGTGCACTTTATTACTAAGAAAACGGTTAGTAATGAGAAAGCTGGTGTGTGAATTATTTCCTCTCTATAAAACCCGAGCTGTTTAGTTGTGTTTATAGAACATATTACAGATGAATGAGCGAGTACTTTTAAAACTTACTGTTCGGTATTACAGTTTTTGTACCTCGCACTTTGTTTGATCTTAAACCAGCAGATGTTATTCCATTTAAGTGGAAGACTCATAAATTCTGTAAACCCAATGTAGTTAAGTTCAGTGTATGGAGAAATCCTATTCTCTGAGCTGTACTTCTGCTGCCTCTGTGTTAACACAAGTTCCTGGAACTGGGATGCTGCTGACTTGGCACAATATGTACAAGGAGCATTCAACAAACTATGAAATACCCTCTTACACACCCACAGCCTCTTGTCTTGGGGCCAGCAGCAGCTTCTCTGCTTTTCCAGGGATTTAATGCTAGTTTTCCACTCTAGCTGCTGTGAGGGACAGTGTCAGATCACTACTAATTCAGTCTTTCCCTTGTTTTGTAGAGTGCCTCAAGCTGAGCAGGCTGGTAGGAATGGAGGGACTGGAACACTCCAGGGCAGTCTGTAGTCTAGTGGTAAGCACAGGAATACAGGATCTTTTCCTGATGCAAGTAGAGGCGTGCACATCTCCACCTGACCAACTGTTTTGTACTTTAGACCATATTTCAAGAAAGCCATGACTGTATTCTACTTTGTACTTTGTTCTCTTTCCTTCTATGCAAAAGCACTGTCCCTTCCGATGAAGAAACTTTGGGCTTGCTTTCTTTCTCGTTTGCATATTTTCCTAATAGAAGCTAAATGTCATATAATCAAGTAGCACTCCAGTTTTGAAGGAAAGTGATAATTTAAAATATTTCACTCAAAGTGGAGTGAGTTGTTTTTTTGTATTCTCTAGGGAACGTGCTGGTGATCTAAAATGCAGACAGGCTTCATAAAAGAGATACTAAAAGATTCTGGTTACTCTAGTTTATCATTCTGGTCTTTTACCATAAAATACAGAATTTGATATCGGAGTGTAACTGCTGCTGTAGGAAAGAATTTTTCTTAGAAACATCGAATGATTTGGGTTGGAAGGGTCCTTGAAGCCCAGTTCCAACCCCTCTGCCAGGTAGAGGATGCTCAAAGCCCGATCCA
>VWPV01025948.1:0-22103 GCA_013389885.1 Geococcyx californianus | reverse complement strand
TTTTTTTTTTTTTCCAATAATACTGAGTTCTGCCAGGGAAGGCAGTGATTTTTTGTTTGGTTGGTTTTTCTTTTCATCCACCTGAAAGAAGCCACAGGATGTTTTGGTTGTGAATGCTGCCTTTTTCCATGCTTTCTTCCACAGCTACTGTGCAACAGCTGAAAAATGGCATCTTTGCTCAATGAAAACTCTCCTTCAGCTGGTATGCTCAGACATGCTTTCACTGCTGTACTGAATCCTGCATCTACAGCTTGAGCTGTCAGTTGGCTTTCTTATGGCTAAGCAAGATGAGCTACAGCTCAATGTGCCTGCCTGTACTCTGTGCTAGTGCCATGATACTCGTTATTGAAATCCAGAACTCAACCCTGCCATGCAGGGCTTCTAATTAGCTTTACAGACTCCAGTACTTGTGCTAGTGGTGATGGATGAGTGTTGGTCAGTTTGTGTAAACCTGGAAATAACTTTTGCAAGACTTACAGGCAACCTCAGACCTATCCTAGTTGCTGTGCAGTACCTGAGAGTGCAGCAGTGGTCTGGTTGTAGCAGCAAATCAAGGCAGAGAATGCAGCGAAGGTAGAAAATAAGAGTGATGAGGACTGCCTGTGGTTTCAGCACACAAGTCCGTTGGGGTAGAGCAAGTGAGGAGTTCCTAGCTTGTGCTGCTACAACTTAAGCTACCTTTAAAGAGGATAATCTCAAGGGATCTTGCTTTATCCAGTCCTTCTAGAAAGTCATAGCCTTGCAAAATTGTTTGAAATGCCAATGCTTCATTGCTCTGGAGCTTTCTGTGATTCTAGCTGGCCTCAGAAATATCACTTTTTCTGTATTATCTTTCTATGTCAATATTCTAGAGGGAGAAAATTAAAATGTTAAAGCTTTCCTCAGAATAGGAAAACAGGCTGTGTCCAGTATCTGTTCTAAAAACTGATGTGCAGCAAAACTTGAATATCCTTATTTAATAAGAGAACTCTCCCTAGTTTTGGTTTGGTCTTTTTAATTACACTGTGGCTGCAGATGTGTTTGAAGAGACAGAGCCCTTCAGCGTGTAACTCAACTCAAATGATTTTGTCAAAGCATCATCACCATGGAATCTCAGGGGTTATTTAATAAAGGAGCTCTTGAGCCATGTGAAACTTAGGACTCTTTTTATATTTGTTTTGAATTATAAACGTGGAAGTCTTTCAGCCTTAAAAACAGATGATAGGTCTTCAAAATGTTAATGGTTGTTCAGGGTGAGTTGTTATACAATACTGCGGCCAAAATTTGTCTGAGGTGATGAGGATCCTTGGATTATTTTGCAAACCGAAGGGATGGAGAACAGAAAAGGGATTAAGATGGTAAAATTGTACTGCAGGATTTTCTTTGACACAATCTTTTTTGTTAGAAGAACTATTCCATAATGCCATGTGGAAACAGATTTTATCAGGATATGAAGAATTGAGACGGTGGTGGGGTTGTGTCTTTTCTGTTTAGGTGCACTCTGTGCAATCCAAGGGATTACAAATGCAATAACCAGCATTGGGTTTTAAAAACTGAATTGAGAATTTTCCTTTATTGCAAACTACTGACCTTGTGATTACCTGGGGAGGGAGAAGGCATGTAATGTCTTGCTTTAGTCAGTTCCAGATGATGCAAAGTTGTCTATTTGAGTGCTCTGAGTATATAGAGGTGTTCTAAGAGTGCTCTAGTTCTCATTTGTTTTCATTCCAACATGTAATTCATGTTCACCTTCACTTTTTTCTAACACTCATAAACCTAATGGCCTGAAACAAGGCAAATGCAATGCTGCACTTCCTTAAGCTTAACAAAGAATTCAAATAAGAATAAAAATAGCCTTAATTTGCATTAGAGGAAACATCCAGCTGGCCTGGGCAGGTTCCGTGGGTACAGTTGACCTCTGGTGGGTGGAGGAGCGGGAGAGGAGAGCAATCATTTGCTTTTGGGAGTGGATCTTGGTCACCTCCTTTTTGATTGAGTTTCCTGGGTCCTCTGAGGGTGTTTGGGGAGGGGGAGATATCATAATAAACCGTATCAGCAACTGATAATTTCTGTTTTGTCCCCACAAATTCAATAGCATTCTTGGACAATTAATATGTAGGGAACTTCTCAAAGCTGGCTAGTCCCATACTTTTTCTCTGCTTGGAGACAGGCTTGAGGGGTTTTTCCTCTTCAGCCCTCCTCTTCAGCAGTGGGAGCTCATCACAAGTCAGTCATGACTTAACCCTTTAAACATCTGTTTCACCCTGTATTTTCACCCAGAAAGAGAGACCAATCTATCAACTGAATAAGCAAGTGGACTTTTCCAGGGTGGAAAGAGGAAGAGGGCTATTTCTCATTCAGTCTCTCCCTTGCCATATTAAAAGACTTAACAGGATGTTGGTTTTGTCTGTGATGTGATAAGACTCTGGTCCAGAATTTCACTGTGGCAGTTAAAGGAACATGAGCAAAACTATATACCAGCCTTTAACTACTGAATTCCTCTCTGCTGTTTGCACACAAAGGAGGAGGCCTGAAGCCTTCTGAACTGGCTTGGTAATTGCTATATAATATTGAAAATTAGCATCACTAAAGACGCACTAAAATGTACACCACCACAACATGCAAGATTTCTGTGTTCTGAATCATCTGTTCTGTTAAATAGTTGAGAGTTATGTTGTGTTTTTTTTTTTACTTAAAAGAGCCCAATAGCTATAGCTGAGTGAAGCTCTGTGCACTTCACTCGTGTAGTTGGATGTCAAGACCTTGAAAATGCATATATCTTCGTGTACAACATGAAGATAGAGTTGTGTGGTAACAAGTACGTTGGTCATTTGTCAGATGCAAAACATGAAGTCATGAACCAAAATACATCCCTTGGTATGATATTCCTGAGATAAGATTTCAGTAGAAACACAGTTATCGCTCCTAATGGTGATAACATGCTAAGCTACGTAGTGTATGTATGGGCAGCTTTAGACTAGCAGATGAATCTTTGTGCACTTACTCTCTAGTTCTTCACTGCTGAAATTATTCAGGCAGAGCTGGGAGAACTATTAAGCCTTTGACAAAGATTTTTCTACTCTGACGGCAACCATTTCCCTGTTACTAACTATATTCTCTCTTAAGGCTGACTGTGCAGAGCCATCACTACCAGCCAGTCTGATCTCATCCAGGTGAGATTTTGTGCAAGCTTTAAAAAAACTTTTTCCAAGATTGTATCATGTGGATGAGTAGCTGAAACTTTTTTTTTGTTGCAGTGATCGCTTGACTTCACCCCAAGAAGTTGTTGCATCCTCTTTGGAAAGTGCTGCACCAGTAACAGGTAAGCCCTTGTATGGGGTACAAATGTGTGAACTTTTTTGCACTGAAAGTCTTGGAATAGATATGCTCAAGTCTATGTATTTATTGAACAGTAAGAGCTTGCCTTCTGTTGCCTGAATTTACAGGCTGTCTTGTTATGGAGGAAGAACCACCCAAGTGCTCACGTGAAAAAAATGAAGATGTGCCAACTTCTGTAGCAATGGAGAAAAACAAAGATAAGGATCCTGCTGGTCCTGTATCAGGTACAGTAAATGCTGCAGCGCACAAGCACTCACAAAGGGAGGAAGTGGCTTGCTTCCAGAACATCTTTGAAGTGAGGAAGCTGAGTAAGAAAAATATCTTAATGACAACTTGTGATTTTTCTGTTGCTGAAAATGCTCTTGCCTGCAAGTGCTCTTAAACCTCCCTGAAAACTCTGAGTAGGAATAAGGCTTTAACTACTTGCAGGAGACTGGTAACCTACAACACTGCAAGATGTAAAGATGAAATAACTTGGTGAAATTTTGATGCTTGCTCAGTTGGCAGAACATTGTTTGGGAGCTATACCTTGGGCAATTTTGAGGGTAAACAGAATGTTTGCAAGGTTTTTAATGACACAGCTAGACTAAATAACACTTTCCTCTCAAAACTGATGCTTAGCACACAAGAAGCTGGGATAGATTGAGAGGAGACTTGAGGATAGAGGCCTTTGTGTATGGTTCTGGCTTCTGCTATAGCCATAAACACCCAGAAGAATTATTCTTACCAGATCTGCTCTTGCTTCTTCCACCTAAAAACTAAAAGCAAAACAAAACTGGAGTACATGTACACAGTCTACTTAAGCTATTTTTAAAAAAGCTGATATGAAAAAGCAGCACAGAATACGTGTGCGTTTTTGTTTGTAACCATTTTTAACCTTTACCTAAATATAAGATTTTTTTTGTTGTTGTTGTCGGTTGTTTGGTTTTGTTTCTTTCTTTAGCACTGTCTTCCTGAAATCTAATTTGGTCTCCTCACTTAAA
Organism: Geococcyx californianus; assembly: GCA_013389885.1. Classification (NCBI taxonomy): domain Eukaryota; kingdom Metazoa; phylum Chordata; class Aves; order Cuculiformes; family Neomorphidae; genus Geococcyx; species Geococcyx californianus. The sequence continues at coordinate 17,802 of VWPV01025948.1, read as the reverse complement.
TGTATTTTCTTTCTACTAATTTGCCTCTACTGTTAATTTTCATATGTGGTCTAGATGCCTTTGACAAGGAGGAAATAGGGTATGCAAAACAGAACAGGAGGAGTACAAATAGCTTTAAAGTCAGAAAATTTTGCTGCCTGTTGTACATCTCTGAATAGAAAGTGGGTTTAGTATTAGAAGACGCAATGATGGTTCTCCACTGGTGACTTCTGCTACCACACAACATCTTTTAGAGGTGCTTGGGAGTAAGGTCAGATATGTAAGGCTGCTGCAAAAATCAGCAGGGACAAAAGGGAGCCCTAAGTAGAGGTGGCTGTTCATGTGAAGGAGAAAATGCTTGGTTGGTCTTATTGGTTTGGGTGCAGGTTCTGTTTTGTGGGTGTGTTGTTTTTGTTTTTGTTTTTTTTTTTTTATCCTTTGTCATCTCTAGCTTTCACCTGAGTGGGTGTGTAAGACTACCTAAACAGAAATGAAAAAATATTAGATGTCTTAAAAGGTATAAAATTCCAGTTATTGCTACAGAAAAAATCAGTGTGACTCTTGAACTTCAGTTTCTTAAAAATATTTAAAAAGGAAAATATTTAATAGCTGTCTTCCTGGAGGTTATTTTTGCCTGTTTTAAAGCTTTTTCTAAATTGTGGCACTTTAAAGTTTGTGTTGCATTTGAGCTGCTACCATCAGTTCCTGGATTTATCAGTTCATCATCAAGAGCTATTTTGTTGGCTCTATTTTGTTATTTTGTTGGCTCTATCAGCATCCTGCTTGTTAGATTTTTTAGGTACAAAGGACGGTCCTAGTGTCAGACTGTTTGAAGTTTATGGACACCTGAAATCCCACAATTGTATGTGTTTCATGACCTGGTTGTGCTCAAGCTCCTCTGTAAGGACAGCAGAAATAGCACCTATTCCTTGACTTCAACTGATTAATCTGTAATGTGAGAGGATTACAAATACTCATGGGTTCTAGTTGGTGCATGGGACATTTTTTCTTTGTGTTCCTGTACTTGTAGAATTCTAAATAAAGAGACAGTTTATAATTAATTTCTAAGTATCAGACAAACAAAAGAACCCCCATGCTGGCAGCAGAACAATGAAATTTATTTATCCAAGGGAATATTACTTTAGCTCTTGCAACTTCAACTAGAGCGACTGCAACCAGGAGTAATAGTCTCCCTTTGTAGAAGCGTAATACTACTTATTGGTATTTTTTCCAAGCCAAACATAATTATTGTCACATATCTTCCTTCATGTGTTTATAATGCACACTGCTGTTGCCTCTCCTTAATGCCCTATTCTGGCACTTGCTGGACCTCTTTAGCCCTGTTGGTCCATGGCTAGTACATTGGATATTGGTGTCACCTTTTGGGCTTTTTTATCATTATATTCAGTTTTGGTAATATTTCTTCCCAGGAGCAGATCTGATGGAGAAGGAGATTTGCCCTGTGATGGAAGAACGCAAAACAGCATTTCAAAATGTTGTAAAGCAAGATCTGGTAAGAGTCCTAGTGAGAGTGAAATGCAGAACTGGGCTGGCTGTGCAGTGATAAAGAAAAACACCGTGGGAGGGGACAGGCCCCTCCAGTGGTGTTCTTGCTATTCCCTTTCTATAACTACTCCTTTGATTTGCCTTTAGGAAGTGGATCAGGAAAAGAAAAATAATAAAGAGCAGAGTGAGGAAGCACCAGCTGTGGTTCCCAGTAGGAAAGGTAAGAGGATTTTGTTGAACATGGTGTAACTCACTGGAGGGCATGCCCTGGTCACCTGTGTAAAGAGGTGCAGAGAGCTGCTGCCCCACACCAGAGGGTGTTCTGTTTTAAGGACTAATCTGCAGTTGGAAATAAGAATGGATTAGCAGCAGAGAAAAGGAAAATGCTATCATGGAAAAACCTGCTTCTCTGATTTCTATGGATAATGATCTAACCAGCTCCATCTTCCTCTAGACAGGAGAGAACTTCTTAGGTATTCCAAAGCTGGGGTATTTGAAATAGTTCTGGCATGACTGTTCTCCCTAAGGATTTATAAAGCAACATCCTTTATGCTTGCTAGTGCTTGGAGTAATGTGATAGGCGATACGCAGGATGGTGTTTTTACTGGACTGTGCTTAGACATCTTTACTCTTCTAAGCACCTCAGCTTTTGCCTTAGGACTTCACTGAAAGTTAGTGATGTAGTAAGCTGTGGAGTGTCCTGAACCCATGGACCTAAATGAAAACTTATTAACCATTCCTGTACTAATTAAATACTAGCTGAAATCAACTAAACAACTACAGTTTGGGGCTATCTATTAATGACAGTGCTGTGCTGTCTTACTGATGCTAACCCTAACGGACTGAGTTACACAAATAGTTGACAAGATTTAATGTGAAATCTTTAACAGTGACTTCTGTTGGAACTTAAAAGACTTTCACAACTTGGTTTTGGGTGTTTTTTTCACTTTTGTCTGAACTTTTTTTTTAGGTAGTTCACCCACTGCAGGTGGCCTTAAAGCAGATAAAACAAAGCAAAATGAACCGTAAGTGATTTGACTTTCAACGATCACCTGCAAGTATGTATTTAAAGCTGTAGTCTATTACACAATTTTTCTCCTTATCCTACAGTGACTCTCCTAATGAGAAAGAAGTGGAGGTGAGTCTCAACTACTCGTACCCTTAAATATCTCAGAAAACAGAAAGATCTTGCCTATAAGCCCTGATTTAATCCCTTGTCCTATACAGAAGAATGATGCTAAAGTAACTTAACTGTATGGGTTTCTATAAGCTGGCTTCCGAAATCTATCTTTCCAATCCCACTGGAATTTTTGTAAGGGATGGAAAAACGTGGGAATTTGTGAAACTGAACAAAAGATTTGCCACTACTGAAACATTTGTTTGTAAGCTTGAAGGAGCATAGCTGTGACCTCCTCCCAGGCAGAATGTGCTGATTCAAGTCAGTTTTGTGAAGAGACACAGATGGCACACTGCATGATGCCAAGACATCACCTATTCTGCCTGCAGATTATTTCCCCCATCACTACAGATGGGAAGACTGGTTTTGAGGAAATGGGTCATGTTTACTTTCTCTTCTACATCTTCTATACCTCTCCTATAGATCTGTTCATGGAATGCAGTCCCAAATTTCATGCCAGTATGCAAATTTATGTTAAAAATTAGCCTCTGTATCATGATACTACTCCAAAATCTGTTTCTCTTCCACAACAGGCTGAATTTCTGAGGTTGTCTTTAGGGTTTAAATGTGACTTGTTTACCTTGGACAAGAGAGTGAGGCTTGAAGAAAGGTCCCGAGACTTGGCTGAAGAAAATTTGAAAAAGGAGATCACAAATGCTTTAAAGATGTTAGAGGTCAGTGTTAACAAGGGCTGGTAGGGTGGGTGGGATGAACAGTTGAGTGTGTCTCAATATGGCTTTTTTTAGGATTTGTGTGCATTGTGTGCATATACTGTAAGCAAATCTTGAATGAAGCTGGCATTTGAGGGGTAGCTGTTGTCTGTGCTCAGGCAGTGGGTAGCTTTTCAATTGCACAGATGCCAGGCAAAAGGTCAGGTGAGCTGATGTCTCTGCCCACTGGAGGTTTGTATCAGGTTCCACTGATTGAAGATGTCGAATGCTCATCTTGTGTGTGGGCCTGAACATAACCCATCACTGTCATCAGTGGGTTCACCCTTCTTTCTCTACTAATGGCTCACACTGATTTTCTTACCAACATGCCTCCTAGGCTTTAGTTCCTTTGTGTGAAGAAGACAACCAGGCACAGGAGATCATTAAGAAGTTGCAGAAAAGCTTGCAGTTCCTTAGCCAGTATGCAGCCCGAGTCGCCAGTAGAGCAGAGATGTTGGGAGCTATTAATCAGGTAACTGTTTGTGTGTAAATGTTTTGTACAAAGTGTCTAGCTGTAAAGGGACAGCAGTATCTGTTTGCTGGGCATTGGATTCCAGAATTAGTTTTCAGGATCTCGTGTATGTAACACAAACTGACCAGTACAGCTTAGTCCTGGCATTCTATTCTTGAATCACTGTTTGTGGTCTTATAAGGAATTGCAGGCACCGAGAGCATCTATGTTGCACTAGCACTGTGCGAAAACACACAATCAATTTAAAACAAGCAAAAATCCAAAAAAATCTTTGCATCAGAGGGATGGACAAAGTAGAGGGCACAAGAATGCAATGTGGTAACAATAGTATTGATACTCTAATGGCAATCCTATGCCTTACAGAAAGGGCAGCTAATAAACTAAATGTATGTAAATTCACAAAGACCTGCTCAAATGCTATGTGTAACTGTGTATAGCGCCGAAGAACAGCATGAAAATACAACTTGGCAATACTAGGAAATGCGTGGTGGCAGCTGAGAGTGTAGATGAGAGAAAGAGATGAGGAGGAGTTGTGAGGTCTCAGAAAATGAAGGCTAATTTGTGTTTAGATAAAGGTAATCGCTGGAGAAGTGAGACCTGTGTGACTCTGTGCTGACAGACGGGCTGTAGTGGAAAAAAATGAGAGGATGTTGCACCACAGTGATGCAAGATGAGAGCAGATGGCTAAGGGTTTTAAAAAGAAAGTCTTAAAACCTGAACGTGATGCAGTTCCTCAAAGAGCCACTTCTTTTTCTTTCTTCTGTTCATCTTGCTCCATTAGGAGAGCCGTGTCAGCAAGGCTGTGGAAGTAATGATTCAACATGTGGAAAACCTGAAACGCATGTATGCAAAAGAACATGCAGAACTTGAGGAGCTGAAACAGGTCCTGCTCCAGAATGAGAGGTCTTTTAGTTCTCTTGGAGATCGAGGTAACTAAGGCTGATTCATCTTGCCTCCTTCTAGCATCTGCTAGATTGATCCTTATCTAGTTGTAACTCCAACCTTAGGTGGAGTGGTTATGTGACTGTTGCATCAACTTTCCAAAAAATAGAAGAAAAATTAGTAACTTGTTAACAATATTAGAAATAACTCTCTGAAATTAGACTTGTATGTTAACTGTCATGGGTTGGGGTGAAATACTGCAAGCATACGGTAATGTTCTGACTTTTAGAAAAGAGCTTTGTGTATAGTAATGATAAGATTATTCCTTGTGAAGAGTAAATTTTGGATGGTTCTTGATAATGGAGTATTATTCCCAGTAGATGATGTATAATATGTGAATATTCACAAGCTTATCTAATGAAGCAGAAAGCTTTTTCCTGAGAGTGCTCTGATACTTATTTGCCACTTATGTGGCAAATAAGGCTCAGTGCATTCCTGTAAATCTTTCTGGTGTTTGATCTCTTCACAGATGAATCCACGAATAAAAAGCTACCAAATGCTTTTAACTTTAAGGTAAGAGCTCTTACAGCCTTATATCAATTTCAAGTGTGTGCTTAAGCCTGTGTCTGATTTTTTTTTTAACTTTCTCCTGTGCTGGTGCTCTGCTATATGCTTGGTTTGGTGGTTTTCTGCCTCAAATACGGGCTGATGCCCTCAAACACATGGGTATGTTTTTAGTCAACCCCACCAAACACAGAAATGCATGTGGTCCCGTATGAAAGATGAAGAATTCACAGAAGCCGAAATGGCTGTACTTTCATGTGATGGTTAAGAATGGTTGGGACAATCCAAACTGACAATCCAATCAAAGGAATTCCTTTGAGCTCCTTTACAGGAATTTTAGCCACATTCAATGTTGGTATTTTGCTGGAAGCTGTGTAACCAGCCTCACTTCAGAATAGGGAGAAAAAGTAGTTAATGTGGAAAGATGCTACTTTAAATAATGTAGTTTGGGCTGTGCTTGTGATTTGATTCTTTGTGTGTCACTTTGAGCTAAATATCAACGTTTATTTTTTAATACAGTTTTTATACAAACAGATGGTGTTTTATGTGATCAGTGAGTAATCCAGTCATTCCTTGATAGAGTCAGTAATGCCTCTTATTTGTATAGCCATCATCATCCCTACGAAGAGTTAGCATTGCAGCATTGCCTAGGAGTGCTGGAAATGCAGGTATTGGGTTGCCACTGGTAAGTAAGGGTTCCCAGATGGTGAGGCACTATTACCTTCTCAAAACTGGCTGGGCTGAAGTATTAAAATGTCAGTACCCTAAATCTGTCAAACTTCTTCTCCAGGCGCAACTCCATGAACCTGATGGAGATGAACGGAGTGATAAACTCAACAGGAGATCAAGCACTTGGTAAAGTGACTTGGGCTTGTCTTTGAACGGGGTTTAAGTATTTTTTTCAGCTATAACTGGGTCCTTAAACTGATTAATACAGACAATCTTGAGGTATATTAATGCTTAGGCTACACCTACCAAGTTAGTTTTATATGCTTCAATAGGTAAGTGAACTTTGACTAAATGCTACAGCTTTTTTTTTTTTAAACCTCTCAACCCTTAATAGAAAAAAAAAATTACCTCTGCTTTCTTGCTCTATAACTAAAATATGACAGCTAGGCAGCAGGCATTGATGGATCTAGGGTTTCTGTTTGGGGATTTTGTTAATTAAAAAATCCTAGTTTTGGGCAACTAACTTGGAAACTTATTTGTCTAAGGTCTACACAAATGGGTAGGCTGCTGTGGAATTTCTATTTTCCTGCTACATATCTGATGGGGAAACTAAGCTAAATGTGCTTATGACAGGGGACGACTGGGAGCAAAGCAAAATGAGAAGCGTCCTTCACTACAGCGGTTCATTAGCACCTATTCCTGGGCAGAGTATGAAGATGAACGTTCTGAAACAAAGTAAGCTTAACAACCTCCTCCAAGGTGTTTGTGCAGGGTCAGTTGGTTTGTTAATGAACTCTTAACTGTCCATTACTGATCAAGGCTATGAAGTCATGCTACTGAGAACTCTGTCAAATTGAATGCTTGATGGGAAAAGCTTTGGAACTGTTGATGCTTGCTTTCAGAAATGAGCAGCTGGAATTGCCTGCTGAAGTACAAGATCCACCGTCAAGGAAGGAAAGTACCTCTGAAAAAGGAAAATATTCATCAAAATGGAACCTAGAGTCAGCGTAAGTGTGGCTTTTTTTTTTTTTTCCTTGCATTATCAGGAGATAAAGCAAAGTGGTAGCTTTGGTTTGATTGTTAATGCTGACTTCTTAAACAAAACAACTGTGAATAAGCAATGTCAGGTGTTGGAGGCTTGTCCAACCAGGGATTTATTACTAATCCTAAATGGTTAGATAAAGAGAAGCCTCATGATATCCCACTTCTTTTAGTGGCTCTGTGACAGCTACTAGGTCATGCTATTACATACTCTTGAAAAAATAATCAAGGATTTGAGGCCTTTGCAAAACTGTGCAGCAGCTTTGGCATACATTGAAACACAAGTAGTTATCAAGACTAATGCTGGACTATTCCAGCTGATTTCTTGGAACAAATACTACTATTTTACATGATGGTACCTGATGTCATGAGGGGTCTAGAATTTGGACAGTCAATCAGGGCAAAAAGCCCTATTAAAAATAAGGCCAGCACTTTCACTGCTTTTTGCAAGCAAGATTTCTTGATCCATCTGCAAGGCAGCTTCTGTGAATCCTCTTCCAAAATAGTGTATCCAAAAGTTTTGCAAGTCTACGGTTTTCCTCCTCCTGGGGACTTGTCAAGTTTTGAAGAAGAAATGAGTGACAGAGCAGCTTGTTGCAGCCACCTTCTGTATGTTTCCTGTAGCCACAAAAGGCAAAGCATGTCACCCAAAATGGTTTTGTCCATGGCAAGAGTTTATATGCATTCTGTCTTCCCATTTTAACCCGATAACTGCAGTATGTTCTTAAATGGGACAGATTTGTGTGGCTTTACATGCTTTCAGGCCCTTATGAGCCAAGTGTCATTCCCTTAACAATCCTTGTCTGTCTTCAGCATGAAGTGCTAATTCATCATAGAGTAACTCAAAGATACTTTGGGATACGGTTTAGCAGAGGACTTGGCAGTGTTAGGTTTATGGTTGAACTCAATCTTAAAGGTCATTTCTAGTCTAAACAATTCTGTGTGATTCTGACTTAGGAGTTGGGTCAGTCACCTAAATGGTGTATCAAGAACTTGCTTACTGGCATCTGGTATTTTGAACCCAGAACACCATAAATGACTCCTGATACAAAATCCACCTTGTAATTTTTGATAGCGAAGGATCTGTATGTTTGCTTTAAGGTTTTTTTGAATGGTGGAGTGGGATGGGAAGAGGGCTTCTGAGCTTTAAAGAAAAACTGAACCACTCTAACTTACTCTTCTGTGCAGGTACAATTTAATGTTATCGTGGGCATCACATTTCAAGACTTCCTTTTCCAATGCTAACAAAACACTCTGGGTTTCTGTTTCCATCCTTGTACTGCTCGCTGCTCTTACAAGCTTCCTCACTGGGCTGTCTCTTCAAAGACCAGCAGATGCAGCACCTGTTGGAACTGGGGACTCCTGGACTTCACTACAGCAACTGCTGTGGCCATATACAGGACTTCAACACAATGGACCACCCCCAGTATAACAAAAGTTCTGACTTCTGTAGTTATAATTCTGAGTTCTGGTTGACAGGATAAAAAGCTGAGATAACGTATTTAAGGTTGCAGACTCCAGTTGGTTTGTTTAGGTTGTGGGAGCTTTGGAGGGGGGTTTGTTTTGTTGTTTTTTTTTAAGCATGACTTGAAATTCAAAATACTTTTCTTCCCTCCCCATTCTGATAAAGTACCAAAAAGAATTTCAGTTCCATTCAGTTTTACAGTAGAAAAGGTACTAATTTTGAACATAGCTAATAATAAATGACTAAGTGGTTTAGCCACAAGAGAATAAAGAACTTATTTTGCTGTATCAAAGATGGAATGTTTGTGCTTTAGTAATTGAAGCTGTTTCAATGATTTGAATAGAAAAAGATTCAAGACTTGAAATGTAACTTTACCGAAAGCTTTTGATAATAAAGTTTTAAAAGAAAGCATGCAGTATCTAAGAGTATGCCAGAACTCTCGTAGCAAGGAGTAGCTGATACACAACATCAACAAACAAGAAGCTAGCTGTTTCCACTTTCTCAATTGCTTCTTTGCTGGCAAAGTCCTTAAGCATATGGTAGAGTGTGGAGTGAAATTCAGAATCATCTTCTAGCTGTTCTGAAAAAGCTTCACTGGTTTCAGTGATCTTGAGCTTTTGTGCTTTCTGACCATTAAACATGTAAAGAGACCAGTCTTGATCTTTGACAGAATCTGCTTTAAGATGCTCGCTTACCTATTGCAGGAAAAAAAAAGTCATTGACAGTATAAATTCTAGTATGAAGTTTTAGTTCTTGCTCCTGGAATTGAGTATTAGGCTAAGTATTTTTGTTGCATTCATTTAGCTGAAGACAGCAGGAGAGCTTCTTGTGATTTAAACAGTATCACATGTTCTGTATTCAACAACCACACCTGGGAATATTTTCCTGTCTGTCTGGGAGAAGTCTTAACTGTGTGTGCTTTAGTTCACAGATGGAAACAAATCAACAATTAAGTTTGCTTTTTCCCCTACTTTAGTGTAGAGAAGAAATTAAAACCCATATGCACAAGAAGAAATTTCCTGATACTAATAAAACTTGCAGTTCAGATCAATATCATCTCTAGTTTGCTACTACTCATGAAAATCAGCACACAGCTCCCTTGTCTCAGCCTTGGTTAAAAGCCTCAATATCTCATCTATCAGTTACATGCTCGTGTGCTAGGCTGTGTGTCTTTGTTACTGATTGTGTCCCATCAGAGATCTTGCAAAGGGGTGACCCAGGAAGCAGTAGAGAAGCAGGCTAAATACTGCTAAGTAGTCAACCCCAAATCTTCAGACTGCTGCAGTAAGAAAACAGATGTTGTTTGAGATGTGTATAACTTATAGAAGGTAATGGTTTCTGTCTCTTTAACTGCAAGAATTCTGTGCTTATTTTCTTTAGAAGTTTAGTCTAAATCCACAAACCTTGAACACGACTTGCTCTTGACCTGCTTCTAGATTCCACTTGCTCCGGGCAAAAGCAAAGCCAGATGTAGCCAGTGCAATCTGCTGATATGCCTGAATTTCTGCCAGGGGAGCCTGTAATGTACAAGTTAGACTGGTTAATATATTTATTTTCTAATTCCCTGGGTCATACAAGTGTAAGGAAAAAAGCTTACTCTAAATGGAATCTACTCCCTAAGCTGCCAGACCACTTGTATACCTGCTACCTCAGTCTGTGCAGCAGGTCTTCATATAAGAAAATGTCACCCAGGTGAACAATAAGTGGAAAAAGCAATGGGCAATCCATCCCCTATTGTACTCACCTTCTTGTTCACAGAGACATACTTGTGAGAACACTCTCCTGGGAAAATATTCACACCAGCTTTTTTCAGAATTATTCTTAATTCAACTGGACTTATCCATTTTCCTGTCATGTGGGAAAGCACATCCTTCTCTTCCACAACTACTGAAGACAACATGCACTGATTACCCTGTTGTACAAACCAGTGAAATGCAGTTACTGGTCACGAAAGCTACTTAGAAGCTTCAGGCATCAAATATTAATATCTTATTAATATAGTCTGTGTATCCCATATGTACTCTAACATGCTGGGCTGTAAACTTTCATTCACATATCCTGAAGAAAGACACTTTTATGTAGGATTTCAGAAATGTCATTAGCTACTGGCCTGTGCTTGTGCTCATACTGACTTTTTTAAACCATATCTAGAAAAAATGAGCAGCATTAGGAGATTACTTGAAATGCTTTTACTTCTCTTGGTAAAGTTAGGAGGAGAGAGGAACAATTTTTAAGTTCCTAACTGGTGAAACACTCTTGAATTCAGCAAGGTAGTATGATATCAAAGCACTTACTGGAACTTTCACACAGATTCTATCTTCTGGCCAGTTCATGGAAAATAAATCATGAGTACTATTCTTTAAAGTGCTTGAAAAGGAAGAGATCCTCCCTCATTTTCACCAGCACAGAGTGAGACTTAAATTCCTCTTATGGAAGCATCCCAAGTTCTTAAGAAAGGACACTGTAATAAGTCTATATTTTTTTAAAAAAAACAAACCTGCAAATGCTTTAAAAAAATATTTACAGTACCTTAATTTGTATCCGAATCATTGCAAAGACTGCAGTAACTGTAAGCACAGCTTCATCCACACCAGTTGGTCGCACTTCCCATGCTTGATATGGCATGTTGAGATGAACATCCTGAAGAAGTGCTATTGTATAAAAGGCACTCAGCTCAAAGGTGATACGCTTTTCTTGAGATTCATACTTTATGTTGCTGATGCCATCAGTTCTCCACTGCTGGCCTTTAGAAAAGGGACACAAAATTACAAAAATGGATCTGTAAAGCTTCCACTTGTGATATGTTATGGGGAAGAATTAGTTAGTAAAAACATCATAGGTTAACTAATGTTCACAGTTAAGGTAAAATATTAGGTACAAAATAAAGAGAACTAATCTAAGGCATCCCCCCCCCATTTTAATTGTTTGAGGTACACGATTGGACTAGTTTTGACAGGAAAGCTCCTCCTTAATCTCAAAAGAAATACAAGTAACCATCATTTTTCGCTTTCTATATTCCAGTCCACAAGATCATTTTCAAGAGAAACTTCGAACCATTTTAATAGGTTCTACTCTCTTTCATGCATGTAAAGTTAGAGTTGTGTTGCTATTTATCTAATAACTAGAATATCATATTTGGTTTTTAATATGTATTTAGGAGCTAATTTGGCTCACAGTCAACTTTACATAGCTTTACCTCAAAAAAACTTGATTTGAGGTACAGAGTTGTACTACTGTCTACTAAATCCACTACTGTGGATTTTTTTCCCATTCATATTAAAAAGCTACAGTAAAAAGTCTCAACCAGCGGTCCACTATTGGATATGATACAAAAGCAAAACAGAACTAAAGGAAAAAAAAGGAAATAAATCAACTAACACTGAAGTCCCCAAATTACTTCGGTGCTCTGAATTGGTTCTTGTATTTGCAGCTGGATTCTGAGAGTAGTCACTTAGGTATACATTCCATTACTCAAACCTAAAATAAATTGATGTCCTAAGTTCATACCTGCAGGATCCCATCGGGCTACCACAGGATCCTCAAAATACATCACACTGTCAGAAAGCCTAAGTGATATCTGTATTGGTGTATTTGCAGCATCTTCAGCCTCTTCTGGAGGATATGGGAATGCCTCCAATCCAACATCGAGTAACTTTGTCAAGACAGAAAAAAGCCTAAACAACATTTTTATTAGAAAATGCAGTAATCTATTGTTTTTTCTTTAAGCCCCCCTAACTGCCTGAGGAGTTTCCTAACCCACTATTTAAAATTTATTAGTATAAATGGTTTGCTAATATTGCACCTTTCCCACTACAATGTTGAAGGCAGGAAAAGGGCAACTACCACCAGGCCTTTGAACCCTTCACATGCTGTGGTTGGCAGTGTCACACAGCAGGCACAGTCAGTTTTCAAAAGATCCACAGTCTCCAAAAGTCCCAAGATCGCCTGAGAGACAAAAGCTGATATACTTCCATTTTGTTTACATAGTCTTGAAGGGAATGAAAGAGTCGCATAAAACCAGCAATGCAGGTCTATGTGCCTAGCTGGGAATGAAGACCTATGCTTCTCAAACTGCCCATAGTCCTGCTTTCTCAATTTGCATAGGAATTTTAACTTATTTAAGGTTTTCAGCTTCACATTAAAAACTGCTGCATATGTTAATGCTACATCAGGCTCCACAAGTGGGAAAACTAGAATATACTGTTTGTAGTCTTCAAATATCTTGAGGAGCCTCGAACTGCATTAGCAGTAATTTTGTTCCTAACTTTAAGGGTACCTTTCACTTACGAAAAACTAGAGGACGCCTCTGTTTTTGAGCATTTTTCCAGCATGACGATCTGTGCCAGCCATGCTGATGAGCACTGACCAAGTACACGCCTCTCCAAGTGCAGGCTGAGCTTCTCCCTACAACTGCTCTTAAAATTGTCCATGTGTAATCAAAAAATAGTTTGAAAACTCAGTCCTTCAGTTTGCTGCTCAAGAAATCAAGTACATTGCCTTTGTATGGCGGTGACACACCTGAGGAACAGCTCTTCAGGGCTGTCAGGGAAGAGAACTGCATGGGGTTTCATCTGTTTCCCCACTTACCTCCACCATACTCCAGTCCTTGATTTGCTTGACCTGAGGTGGGAGCCGCAGTGCATCGATGTGGTACACGCCACCCACTGCTACAAACTGCTGCAAATCAACAACATTTTCATCACTCATTGCTTTTTCTTTTTCATTCACCTCTTCCTGCATCAGTTGATCCTGAACTAAAATAAGAACCAAACAACATGAGTTAACCTGGTACTTAAACTAAGACACTGAAATTGCCCACTTTGATTATTTTTCCCTTTTGTACAAAAAGCCCACATGCTTGAAGCGCTTTACACTCTGCAGCATTTCAGCACCATCTACTGGTGTTCGCCAAATCTTTTTAATAATTAATTGGAACGTGGGGAAAGACAAACAGCTGGACAATGAAAAGCACTTCTTGTTTTGGTACCAAGCTTTTTAACAGAATCTCTGCTCTAAATTTGTAGTCAATTCAAAATGCTTTATATAACAATAAGGTTTTACTGACAAAATTAGTCACATCATTTCATGAAGGACTTAACAAATATACAATAAAGGGGCTTCTGGATGGGTTTGGTAAGATTGTATTGACATGAAAACAAATGAAGCAAACAAATACAAGATATAAAGCACCTACAGCTCGTGTCCTGAAGGTAAAAAAATAATATTTATGAAGAGCAAAAGAGATTTGAAATGAAAAAAAAATTTCAGATCACAAATTCATATTTTTTCTATACCTAATGATGTATATACTACATATATGTATGAATTAAAAGTTTGAATTAATTGGAAATGTTATTCGAAGGTATCAATGTCATGGACAAAATTGCCTAGAAATAAGACCCCTCCCCTGAGCCCACATAAAACATCACACTGGATGCTTCAGAATGAGGACAGAAGTTACTGTTGACACAGACCAAGAAAGAAGAGTTCAATATTGGAAAAACAGCTACTGTAAGTGTTATGAAATTTGCTTTTAAACAGTAAGATAATCTCAAAAACCCAACAAATAACTACATAAACTGTCTTCAAGCTTTTAAAAAAACAAGGGAAGATGGTGTTAATCTTATAATGTCAGACTTAGTTGCATTATATAAAGTTTTTATTCTATTTTATTCACGCAACAACATAAAGTCCTTCTGCAGTCATATGGAAGAAAAAATTTTCAGGAAGTAAAAGCCATTTTACAGCCAGCCACAGTGGGAAGTTTGCACTGTAACTTGCCTTTTAAAATTAAAGTACAAAAATATTTAAGTGTCTTCTAAACACAACTATTCATTCTCCCAAACTATATTGTACTAATGGTAAGAAGTTAATTAATTTAAACCCAGAGAACTGCAATAGTTCTCGCACTTTTCCCTATGTTTGCATTCCTGTTGTTATCCTCTTGCCTACCTGACTGCCTGTTTTTGGCCAAATTTCTGTTAACTTGAGTATCCTTTCAAACTCTGTCCTAAAAAGTGGCTGAATAGGTGTGCAAATAATTAGTGTGCCAGCAAAAGCACAGTTCCATAAGCCTTCTCTACTTATTAAAGCAGATAAACAAGCTTGAGGATATTCAGATATAAGTAGTACACGTCTGTGCACGTACATTTCACTTAATACTCTGGTAGGGATTTTCAAAGACTTACTGAAATAAAATAGCAAATTCCTCCAAATGAAGCCTAAGTTCTTTATATTCTCTTGAAAAACCACCTTGTTGGGATGGTCTTTAGGGCTTGGTCTGACAACTGGTTGCTCGGACTATGCTGAGCAGAAAGCATGGTGGGGTGGACTTTGTTTTTTACAAGGAGAAGGCCGCACAGCTCAGCTAAACCATGCTGAATCATTGGCAGTTGTTTTAAGACTGAACAAGAAAACTCAGTCTTATTAAACCAAAGGACACCACAACACTGAAGAAAATTGTAACTTAACTTACATGGGATAGATAAACAGTGTTAGTTCCTAGAACCAGGCCCTCATTTAGCAAAACAAATTGGTATGTATTTCTCTTTAAGCAAAGCACAAATTTAAGTAACACTCAGTGATGCCTCTGCTGCCTGAACATCTATCGTTACCTGCATTTGAAACATTTTTTTCTGAGAAAGTCAATCTCACCAGACAGCCTGGCTGGTTCATAAAGATTGTCTGTCTTGCCCATAAACAGACATAAATGTATACATAATATAAAAATGTACATAAACATAATAAACATATACATGAACATAACCGTAAATAAAATAATTAAAATAAGTGAGGGGACAAAATCCATTTTCCCATCTGTCCTGTTTTCTCCCTGCATTTAACAATCATTAATACAAATGTCAATAAAACTCAAGCATCATCAAAGCATCAATATATTTATAAACTTTGTTCCATTCACATATGAGATCTATATCACAGTGTTTCCACAAATATTCAGAATAAGTACTTTTGTAATGCTGCACATAAAAACTAACCAAATACCTCCTGATGGTATGTCCAAGATTTCTGATTTCTTCTCAGTTTCCTTCTCTGTTATTTCATTTACATCAGCTGTCCTATTGCTGTTTTTTTGGAATGAGATAGCACTCTATAGAAAAAGCAAAAGGCATTTTTTCATTAGTCAGAGACAAGACACAATAAAGAAGAGGTTATCACGTCCTTCAAGGAGATGCAAGGATGTTGTAGTTTCAGAAAGAGTACAGTCCCACTCCTCCAGCAACATTTGCATCAATCTTGCTACAGGGTTAAGGTTTTATCAAAATGGTTATCAAAAATAGGTTTTCATTAAAGATAATCTCCAACTTTGTAACTGGATATATCATAGAATCACAGAAGGGTTTGGGTTGGAAGGGACCTCAAAGCCCACCCAGTCCCACCCCCTGCCATAGGCAGGGACACCTCCCACCAGCCCAGGCTGCTCCAGGCCCCATCCAACCTGGCCTTGAACACTTCCAGGGAGGGGGCAGCCACAGCTTCCCTGGGCAACCTGTGCCAGTGTCTCACCACTCTGTGTGAAGAATTTATTCCTAATGCCTAATCTAAATCTTCCCATTTCAAATTCGAAGCCATTCCCTCTTGTCCTATCACTATTCGCCCTTTTAAAAAGTCCCTCCCCAGCTTTCTTGTAGGCCCTCTTCAGGTACTGGAAAGCTGCCATAAGGTCTCCCCTCATAAACATAAGAGATAAACATAAAATAATTACTTCACTTCCACAGCAAATTCCATCTTGAGTTCCTCAAGTACCACACAAGCACTTAACCTTCTTAGCAGTGTGTGCACTCAAAAAATATGTTTATGCTGACTTTACAGCTAGAAGAGCAACACAAAGAAAACTTAAGCCAATGTTGAATCCAAAGCCATACTGAAACTCTGCCAGAACCCCTACTCACAGCTTTAGCCTGTGCCTTGCCCATGATATTTATTCCTTTTCTCATGCTGTTTTCTAGTTTCAAAATATTACCCTAGATTTCCAGCCAAATTTCCAACTCAGATACGAATTCATCCCTGTCACAGCAGACTCCTCAGGAAGCCCAGCAATAGCCAAATGGCAGTTCAGTGAACAGGCTACCCATCTGGAGGCACAGGCACCTTCTGTGCCCCGAGCTGTGCCTGCTGGGTGCCTGGGAAGAACACTCATCTCCTGAAACATGGCAGAAGGTGAAAGATGTAAATGGAGGGAATTCAAAGCATAGCCAGACAGGAGGAGTGACTGCAGTAGTTGAGAGAAGTGGAGTCTTCAGAGGGAACAGGAAAACTTACAAAATTATATTGAGAGAAAGAGAGTAAGACCTGGAAAAGAAGAAAAAAGAAGGAGCGAAATGAGGAATTTGAAGAAGGTCTGAAAAATGTAGGTGAAAACTGCCTAAAGGTAAGTGCTGTCATGCAAAAAAGAAAAAAGGAATGAAGAAAANGGAAGCCCAGCAATAGCCAAATGGCAGTTCAGTGAACAGGCTACCCATCTGGAGGCACAGGCACCTTCTGTGCCCCGAGCTGTGCCTGCTGGGTGCCTGGGAAGAACACTCATCTCCTGAAACATGGCAGAAGGTGAAAGATGTAAATGGAGGGAATTCAAAGCATAGCCAGACAGGAGGAGTGACTGCAGTAGTTGAGAGAAGTGGAGTCTTCAGAGGGAACAGGAAAACTTACAAAATTATATTGAGAGAAAGAGAGTAAGACCTGGAAAAGAAGAAAAAAGAAGGAGCGAAATGAGGAATTTGAAGAAGGTCTGAAAAATGTAGGTGAAAACTGCCTAAAGGTAAGTGCTGTCATGCAAAAAAGAAAAAAGGAATGAAGAAAATGGGATTTTGGGCACTGCATCACTACTAAGGTGTCAGGGACTGAAAACGAAAAAGGCAAAGAATGTTGTTCTAGTCATATTAACAAGATGTAAACCACAATGGTTTAGTTATTTGTGCAGAAATTTTAGATAGAGAACCCAAGTCATTTATCTGCAGGTCACGACTGATACTGAAAGTGAAAAACCTAAACCTAGTAAGAAGAATAGAAAAGCAGCAACCTCCCCAACACCTAAAGCCAACACACTGCATTGAAGAGTGTTGTTGAAGGGAATCAAGCAAACAGAAACAGTATTGGGAAAGCCCTCCACTGGCAAAGCTTCACTGCATAACCATGACCTGCTAAACTGAATCCTATTCTGCACACTGCAAATTTTCCCAATATTGGATTCCTGCAGTGATTTTATGGGGCTGTCAGTTTCTCAGAAGCAGAATCCATTCATCTGGACATACGTCATAGATTTATGCAAATATCTTACCGTGGCACCTGATGTTCTGCACAGAACTGCTTGGTTGGAAAA
>VWPV01025947.1:25758-73740 GCA_013389885.1 Geococcyx californianus | reverse complement strand
ACTCAAGGCGCGGCCTGACCAGTGCCGAGTATAAGGGGATGATGACCTCTCTAGTCCTGCTGGTCACACTGTTCCTGATGCAGGCCAAGATACCATTGGCCTTCTTTGCCACTTGAGCGCACTGCTGGCTTGTTTCAGCCTTCTTCTGCCTCCCTGCCTTTTGGCATTTCTGCCACCTTCTCTCTCTCTGCAGCCTGGTGTCTCTCACTGTGTGTGCTTTACCCACAATTACCTTTACTTCTGAGCTTTGTCTATACGTAACTCTCCTCTCTTGCCTTTGCTGCTGATGCTGTTTCATTGCCATTCCTGGATGACCCTTTATCAGTCCTTCCTTCTTGTACTTGTAGCAGTTTCTGCTGCCAAGCTGGTAGGTGATCCCTCTTCTCCCTGAAACATGGTTTCATCCATTGCTCTCTTATCAGTATCATTTCTGACTAACATTTGGCTTTAGAAATTAGGACACAAGAGAGGGAGACTTGTAAGGAAATATAAAATTCAGAGACTCATAGGAGAAGAATTGGGACCAGTCCTTGTGTTTGGGACAATAAGAGCAAACACAGAAGGGGCATCAGACCTTCACAAGAGCCATGCCAAGAGAAAAAATATATAAGACCACAATCTAGGGATCACTGGGAGAAGATGCAGTCTGGAACAACTGCCTGTCAAGTGTTGGGCCACATCAGGTCCCCAAGCTCCCTCTAACTCAAACACTGCGTTCAGCTGGCGGGTCACAGGCCTGAAAATCTGCAAGAGGAGATGGGGTGGGCAAGATTCAGAAGGTAGACAGCAAAGGTTTGGGGTTCTTGGCAGATGTGATAGGAGGTTAGAGGGATAAATAGTTCTTGGTAAAATGCAGATGTTGGAGTGAACTTTTTAATTAGGAACTTTGGCTGCCCTGGAGCACTTAGTGCTGCCTATGAAACTGCTTATCCAGACAGGCCTTCTCAACCCAGACTTGCCTTCTCAACCCAGATATGTCAGCTTCCTCATTGAGGAGTTACCTGAACCTCAGTTTTGCTTCTTTCATATCCTTCACTATATTTTCTTCCACTCTGAATGCTGGAAGAACTGAATTGTTCCTGCCTACCTCACTGCTTGGCTTGTCTACCACGCTACCTTTATTTCTTCATCAAACCCTGATGAAGAAAACATTAGGTCTGTGAGATGAATTAAGCAGCAGATCAAGGCTTGCTGGTCTCTCAGGAATTTTCATTAAACAGAAAGCGATGCTCGTCCCTGTATAAAATTACTCTGAGATGCTCCATATCTCAAGGCGCACTGAGGCACAATTTCTAACACGCTGTCATTTTATGTTGCTTTTTAAAACATTGTAACACCTTCTAATGTTAAAGAAAAGTATGCATAGATAATCTCTTAAATCCTCTGGTTATGCAAAGTTGGGGAAGGGATGTTAAAGATTTTGAGCAAATTTTATCTAATTAGAAAGGACTTAATTACTTCTCTCCTGAAAGATGAGCCTCTGGCTGATAATTTTATGATGGTATGCCTTGAGCAAAACCACAAAAGACTGTTTTCTGCCAGAACTTAAGAAAACAGAAGTTTCATCACATAGATTGTCACGAGCATTTATAAAAAATCTTTGCTGTCTATCAGGGAGAGGCAATCAAAACTGAAATGAGAGAAAGAGTAGCAAAGAACAACTGATAAAGCGTCCGTGTGTAAGTTCTTGCTGCTTCGCTGTGAGATCTGTTTCAAGTTCAACCGCTTGATCAACCAAAACATCCCACTTCACCCCATTTCTCTCCTTCTGCACCCCCAGCAGTTTACTGGGATTCCTTCTGTGGATTATCTAAAAGCAGGGAATGCATTCATGCACCATTATCATTCCTGTTGTCACTTGAAATATATTACGTGGGTTTTCAGGCAGAATATTTTGTCTTGTAGAAAGAAATTAAATGTCTATTCTGTGAAAGAGGTGACAAGCTAAAATAGAAGCAGAGCAGTGAAGACTCATGCAGCTCCTGGGCTGGATTCAACTGTGTGGCCAGTGATAAAGAATTAATCATCCTTTATGTTCTTTGTGGATCTGTATTCACCCTGGTGGCTGAATCCTTTTGCGATCACGTTAACCCTTACGAGGAAGTTTATTTATTTGATTTATTTCAAAACCCTGCAGCCTCCTGCTGCGTTACCTGTGCAAATAAATCTGCTGAAACACAGGAAGCGTGATTGTCTGTGAGTACAAGTATCAGGGCTAGGTTCTTACGCTGCCCATTTTAATTTGCAAACTGTGCTTTGAATATCTGGTGTTGTCTTGTAAACTTAACAGACAAGCACCAAAGAGGCTAAGTCTAGTATGTGAACTGTGACTAGTCAACATTTTTTTGCATAAATTAGTAATTAAATTTTATTAGACTGCCTGTGGTGTCTTAACTCACTTGGTGAACAATGTTCTTTTTTGATCCTATGAGTGGTGGTGACCTGTAGCTCGGATGTTCAGCAGAAAGCTAGTTCTCTGTAAAATTCCACACAGTGGGTCAAAACCCAAAGCTCCCTTCCCATCCCCTCCGATCCATTAACTTCTTTATGGCTGCTTTATTAAAGAAATATCATTTCACACAAGCAAAAATGATCTGACACACTGATACACAAAGAAGCACTTACTTTCTCCTGTTTATCACATGTCCAGCATTGTTGGCTTACAGTTCCCAGAGAAGTAAAGATTGCTTTTAATGCCATGTCATGTTTCCTAGTTATGAATGATATTAAAGGTAAAAGCACATATATATATGTATGTATATATGTAAAAAAGAGGTAAATATGTATTTTTTAACCCTACATCTTTGTATACATGCATGTTTGTGGTACACATACTTATGTTGCAAGCTTTCTTGAAGCCCTTTTTTCAATCATGGTTTTAGACAAAGGTCCTAAATATGGTTTTTATTCAGGATTAACAAAATAATTAGTAAGGCAATAACAATTTACTCTTACAACCATATAACAAATATGTGTCTTTTGGAATAAACTTAAAATAATGCTTTTAATTAGCAAATCAAACCCAATATTTTCTATTCATCTCATGAAAATGAAATTAGATGCAGGTTTGGGAATTTTAATTCAAAACATTCACTTTTCTTGTTGTAACATGTTCCTGAATGAGTTCATAGATTATTTTAGCAAATGTCCATGTTAATATGTTGTAAAATGTCGGGTCTAAACTTGTTAACATTCCCTTCTAGAATTAGGACACTGGAAAAAATTCCCTTTATAAGGAAAAGGGGGATTGTATAAAATTAGTTCAATCAAGCAAAGATTACTTCCATGTGTAACATTGTAACTTAATTTACATTCCTATATCTCAAAATAATTGTTGCAGTATTTTTAGTAATTAATGAATACTTGCTACATGCAAGCTCCCTCAGTTGAGGTAACTACGCCGCAAGCAGCAGTGGAATGAAATTTTAGATTTGTCACAATATAGAATATTCACATCATCTGCTTTAAAGTGTGCAAAGCAGGGGTCTCTCTCCTGATACCGCCTACCTTCCCTTTAGAAACTATGTAAGCAACCTAAGATGACTTATCTTCCTTTGTATCACATATTTCTACAGTTTATTGCGAAACGCTACATCCATAGAGTAAGAAATTATAAAAAGACTGGACTACCTCAGTGCCTTCTGTAGTGCAAATCAAAGTTTCTGAGGCAATTCAGTCAAGGAAAGTAAAAAAAATAATAATTTTTTTTCAGAAATAAGCGTTTTAAATGGTAATGGCAGGGAGAAATTTCAAATGAATTTGCAGCTAATTGAGGCTCCTGCCTAATAGCTGTCTAGGGCTTGATCCAGACCATCTTTGCTCTAGGTCTGTGAAGCTTGAAGGAAAAGCCAATTTTTAAAGAGGTTCAAGGGAGACATTTCTCTGTGTGGATACTCAGGCTAAGCCAACAAAGCACACAGCTCCAGCTTTGAATGCCAAGTGTCCACAGGCATCAGTCACAAGCTGTACATACTTGCCTCCTCCTGCACCCTCAGAGACAGCATAGAGTGACTTTTTCCAGACATGTTGGGACACTTCAGACTCTTACTCAACTTGGGATGAGTGGTGGGGCAGTCTCAAATAAGTTACTGGATTCAGCTCTACCTTGGGCTCCCACCTCCAGGAAATCAGGAACAGGCAACAGGCAGCAATGTGTTGGATCTGCCCTTTCTCTCCAAAACCACCCTCACTGCTTCCCCTCCAGCCTTCTTAGTCCCTCAGATCCTCAGAGGAAAAGGCTGAGGTAGAGGTGCCAAGAGGCAGAGGACACAGGGAGGGGTGGAGGAAGAGGAAGGAGGTGGAGGGAGCCAACCTTGGCAAGCAAACGTTGGTAAATGCTACGTTCAGATGCTCAGACTTCATTTCACAGATCTGCTCCCTTGCCTGTCGATCCTTATCTTATATTGGAATATTTAATTATTCCCACGCACCTATATGGCTTTCAACACTGTCTTATTAAAGATCATCCTTCTATTTTTTTCAGTCTAATTTTCCAGTGTCACCCTGAATTCTAATCCCAGCATCCTAAGTGACTGAACCCCTCCATCTTACATAGGTTGCTTACTTTGTTTTACAACAGCATACACGATTTTCATGGATACAAGTCTAATTTATGTCTTCTCTAGAAAAATAATCCCTTTTTTTTTTCTCTAAATGGTACCGAAATGTCAAGTTAATGCAAAACCACAAGTACGAGAAGATAATGAAGTATGTTTCTGCTAAGCTCTGCAGTGCCTCATTTTGTGCTTCATGCAGAGTGCTGAACTAAGTAAAAACTTGATCTGCATCAAATGAAGTGAACTTAAGTGACTTCCTTGAGGATTCATAAATGAGCAGGCCAGAGAGCAAGGCTCTGAGGCTGTTTGGCTGCATGCGTAACGGGGAGAAATTCACCCAGCCATTCTGGCACCTCACTCAGGAGATGCAGCTGATCAATAAACCCAAGGGAACTCTCCAAATTGCTTGCTTCAGTTTTCTTTGGAAAATGATCAGTCAGAGTCTGGTATAGAAATAAAGAGCTGCCATGCAAATCCAAACTCCAAATATATATATATATATATAAAGGAGTTAAAGATTTGCACATATCTTGGGCATAATTTTGTAAGAAATCCTGAGAAGTAGCTTTGTGTTGGAGGTTACAAAGGAAAGGAAAAAAAAGCAATACAAAGGTCTTTCATTTAATCTGCTGCAAAATATCACATATTTTTGCATGCTTCATTAATAGCCTTTGGTTTGCCGCGTAGAAACGCACAATGAGTTCAACCTTCAGGGGTCAGCAGTGCTCAGCATATCTACGAACCGAGCTCTAAGGGACTGTGGGGACTATGGAATAAGGGCTGACCCTGCGGAATATTAATTCTGGAGTTTTAGGTTGGATGGTTTGCGATCAGAAAACCGGTGAAATACGTATCACACGCACACAACCCCCATCTCATGGCGACATATGAATGCCACTAATCACCCGCGCAGCTGCTTTCTGAGAAAAAAACAGTATTTCATTCAGAGAATATACTTAGGGAGTATTCTTCTGAGTAGATATGCTAGACTGTAAAACTCTCTGTTTACTCTTAGTTCTGAAATTAGATAAATGCAGCAGCCTTTTTTGAGCTTTCTAGTGCAGAAAGTCCTGTGTTTGAGTGATAACACTCATTTTTGGAAAGCCTAATACTATCAGACTAGCTGTATGTGGTCTAGAATAAAGCTTGCTAAATGTAGCGGAGGTTTTGTGGCTGCACTGAAATATGAGTAGCGTAAAGAGAGGCTGCTTCACTGTCTCAGTCTCATTTTTATGCCCAGTGATCTTTCACAGACTGTTCTGCTTAAATTTTAGTTTTAGTAGATTACCTTCAAATTAGAGTAAATTAGAGCTCAGGATTTACTCACAGTGCGATGCCTTACTCCACTACAAGCATAACAATTTAAATGCGCCGGAGCACGATCTTTATATCACTAGAGTTTTCTTGACAGTATGCTCTTTACATACTCTTTTTAGTATATATAGGTAGAGATGCATGCAAATCTGAGAAGTTGAAGAGAAATGACTCAAACGGTGGATCTCTCCTGTTACAGCATCTACATTACTGCTAATTCAGGCTTTCTTATTCCTGTTATATAAAACTGGATTGAACAAAAAAAGGGGAATAGGAAGTGCAATGGATATGAAAATATAATGATGACAGTATAATAAATTAATGCTTACCATTTCCTGAGTGTTTGCAAAATCTGCCTCTTTCGAGCTACACTGCACCAAAAGCATTATAATATTAATCAGGACAATAAAAAGGAATACATGTTTGTATCAAAATCTGCTTAGACCAGTGAGTATTCCTGCTCCCTAAAGACAAAACCAAAATAAAAAAAAGAGGTGGTTTTCATCTCAGTGAAGATGATACACTACTGATGCCACTGTATATACAAAGAGGAATGATTATATGACGTTAAAAATACAGCCTGAGCCTTAGCACATTGTCTTGCACGTAGATATTGCACGTACAATAAACTACTCTGCATCTAACTCAGAATCACAGACATAACCCCTCAAGGTGGTTTTATTTGAACTCAAATGAACATAAAAAGGGACTTCATAGAGCACCCATTTCTTTGCTTTTTCTGCAGCATCTGTCAAGGCACCGGCAGTGCCGTCTCAGCTCAGAAAGTTAGTGCTTCCCAAACACGCTATTGGTGTAAACCTTGGCTTGACCTTGACTTTATTTTATATTTAATGACAGGATGTCAAAAATACTTTGATCTGTATTAATGTAGTTGCTGGAATGAAAATACTTTCAGTCAATTCGAGCTTTGATCCAATACAGTCAGCAACACCATCCAGTGTTGGACTACGAATGCTTTTGCACTACATCACCCACGGCACAGCAAGGTAACTCACCACAAGGGAGTAACAGATCTTGAATCCAGGTTTAGCCACAAAGTAGTCATCGGATTTGAAGGTTATCTTTATCTGATTTGTTCTTGATGTTATTCTTGGAGGTACTTCCTTGTGTCCACACCACCGCCCTCGTATAACCGTGCTGGTTTCTGATATATCTTCCACTTCCACAAAGTCATACCTGGCAAATAGTTGGAAGGATTAGTTTTTTGGTTACAGAAGGTTGTCGCAAACAGACAGGAGCAGGAGCACAGCTGGAGACAGAAAGACAATGGTCCCCCAGTCTCCACTGCAAACCACCAGCCTAAATATTACAGATAGTGGACATGCTTGTGTAGCACAAAATACAGTGAGCTGCAAGCCTGAGTGCTCAAATGACAGAGTTCTGGGCTCTCGGAACATGACAGACAGTATTTTCTACCCTGTTAAAACAGCAATGAGAGGCATTTGTATGTGCTTAGTACACAGTAAACACGCACATCTTGTTTCATGTGGTGAATAAATAATTTAGAGACCTGATAAAAATATTACGTGAGGCAGGCTGCCCAACTCGAGCAGCTGCGAGCACTTCTCTACTTTCTGGTGGTCCCCCAACTCCTTGCAGCAGCAGCCACCAGCTCCCACCTGCTTCACTTGTCAGAGGGCTGCTGCTGGGCTAGGAGCAAAGGGAGATGCTGGAAGGACACGGGGAAGTGCCTTCTGCTATAAAGTGCTTTTCAGGATTTTATTTCTAGGTGGCATATTGCTCCTGCTAGATGGTTTGAAAGACTCGTTCCAAGCTTTCAGCCAGAAAAGGTTGACAGTTTGCGTGCCACAGCAGGGACTCCTCTGCTTTCCGTGTGGGTGTTGTCACCGGGGGAAAAGCAACGGCATGTCTTGACCTGTGCAAGGTCACACCTTGGTGAGGCACATGTACCACAGCTGTGGTGCCCCCAAGCCCAAAGAGGGCTCTGCCAGAAGCAGCAGACATTATACCCTAGGGATGAGAGGACAGAGTGACAGCACTCACTGCCACAGCCTGCATGCTTGCTGGCTTGGTTGGTTTTTTGAGCTGGAGAAAAAGGAAGGCAGGGAATCAAGTCCCGATCTCACTACATCTATGAGAAAACCAGTCCCTTGATATCTGTGGAATTAGGTCCACACACACTGTGGTCAGGGAGGGACAGGTGATGACAAGAAGGGCAGGCTGACCGCAGGCAACAAGAGACGGGGAAAGTTGCCATCCCCACGGTACAGTTAAGCCTTAAACTTTGGAGGTTTTTACCAGGCAAGATTTTGATTATGAAAGCATGTGTTCGCTCTGAAGAGGGAGTTCAAGACTGTTAACTGACTCCTACCAGAAATGTGCTGCTCCCCGTCCCGGGGTCTGCGGGCCAAACGCCTGCCTCCTTACCCAGTTGTGGGATCTGAAGAGCTCTGTAAATAACAGACTTGCTTTTCTTATTCTGCTGAGAGTCCATGTGAAAAAAAATGTAAGTACTATGTGGCTTGAGACTCTCACCACTGCTGCTTTTATAGTCACCAACCCCAAATTGCACAGAATAGAAAATAACAGCTTCGCAAATCACTTAAATCTGTCTAAACTCTGCTGAAACAAACATATATTTTTTCTGGCACTACAAAGTTTATTTCCAGACAGAGGTAAACTTGTCTCAGGCTCCCTCCAGTGTCCTTTACTCCCACTCCCTCAAGGTGATGGACGCGCTACCCAGGCACAGCTCCCTGCTGCCCACGTGAGCATCCACCACAATAGCCAGGGAATGCCTATCCTAACACCAGGGGTTGCAGAGTTTACAACACAAGATAACCTTGCAGGCTTTGGTGAAAAGTGCCCTCAGTGCCCTCCATTTTTTGAGGGATTTCTGCTTTCAACAGCAGAGGCTTTGCTGCAATAATCATGGAAGAAGGTGCAATCTCAGTTGTTTCTGCACATCCAAAGAGCCGCACTGGCTGGTTAATTTAATTGCTTTCAGAATCATCTCTTACCAAGTGCCTGAGGAAATGCCAGTGGCACTTCTAGAAAGTTCTGTAAATCTTTGAGTATTACACGTCCTTTTGAAACAGCTCTGTTGAATTATACCTTTTCATTCTTCAGCCTGAATGAATTTCAATCAGCTTAGTCTTAATAGTATGCAAATTACAATAATTAGCATTAATGAAAAAAATGCAAAAACCACTAGGAAGTTTCTGAAAAAAAAAAAAAAAAAAGCATAAGGTCAAAAGCAAGTACAAAAGGAGGGTAAGATACAGAGGTCCTGAATTACTTGTTGAATACGCACAGCATTCAAGCACATGCTCAGCTCTCAGTATTCATTGCAATTAAAACCTGCCTGGCTGTCTCTCTAAAGCAGCACTGCAGGGACTGTCAGGGAGGGCAGAAAGGACCTAGTTTTGAAAAACATACTGAGCATTAGCAAAAAATCTAACTATGCACACAGTTCTTAACAGGCTTAAAGCCATCACGAGCTGTCTGCCTGAGAAATTCCTCGCTCTGGAAGTAACACTACACAAATAAAGGTCTTCCAGGAACGCCAGAGAAAGCTTTATGGCAGAAAAAAATGTGATATTTCTTCAGCTTCTATAGACACTAGGGGTGATTGAAGGTCTTTGCTTTCTTCTGCATCCTGAATTAGTTGCTCTGCAAAAAGGAGGCATCCTGTCTTCCAAGACAGTCCCCAACCCCATAATGCCAGTAACAGCTTCACTTCCCCTCACCGTGCCACCACCTTCAATGGCTCTTGACAAAGAATACTTAATCTTTTTTTTGTCCACAGTGAATTAGCCCTCCTTTTCAAAGTTGCAATACTTTAAGGTCAGCCACAGTTTATCCGCTATGTAAATATTAACAGGCTGCTTCTGTAAGCATTAGGCTCTCAATCTGGGAAAGCGTTTGCAGTGCTGGGAGGTGACTCGTTACTGACAGCTGCTGATCTTGGACCAACAGTACCAGAGCAAAGCAGCTGCTGCCAAGACCATCAAGGCGCAGGGAAGGAGAGCCAGTTTCAGGCTGCATTCTTTTATTACTAAAGGGAAAGCAAACCTGCATAAATGATCCTCTATTGGTAAAGTAGAAAATTAACAAAGAAAAACATGAAAAAAACAATCCACCCTCTAAAACCCTCACAGAGCTGCCAAACCCCATAAATGCTAATTAATTGACAAAGAAGATAAGATAAGGAGAGGCTGGGTGTGCAGAAATCCTAACAACCCAGTACTCTGCATAGATAAGGCATAAGTAACAACATGATCAGGCAGAGAGCTGGAAGCTGAGACTTGAGCATTCTATATAAGCAGCATCACAGCAATCTGTCTTTTGGACCACACGGGGAATCCTGAGCCTGTTGCCTCCTCAGGTAGCTGAATAAAAGAAATCTAAACAAAACCTCCATGGATTTATACTGTTTTAGTGAATGTTGGCAAGATTCACCTCTGAGCTCTGTTAATGCACAGCAGTTTATCCACCTGGGTTAATGATCAGATTAACGGAGTTTGTAGTCACTTGTGCTTAAAAGAGGAAAACCAAAGCAATCACGATCACAGTATCACACATAGTATCACAGTATTGTAAGGTTGGAAGAGACCTCTGAGATCATCGAGTCCAACCTATGGCCCAACACCTACACCTACTACCTACACCTACTCCTACTTGTCAGTTACACCATGGCACTAAGTGCCTCATCCAAATTCTCTTTGAACACCTCCAGGGATGGTGACTCCACCACCTCCCTAGGCAGAGCATTCCAGTGAACAATTACCCTCTCAGTGAAGAACTTCTTCCTAATGTCAAGCCTAAACCTCCCCTGGCGAAGCTTGAGACCGTGTCCTCTCGTTCTGTCACCGGTCACCTGAGAGAAGAGCCCCACTCCTGCCTCACTACAGCCTCCCTTCAGGCAGTTGTAGAGGGCAATAAGGTCTCCCCTGAGCCTCCTCTTCTCCAGGCTGAACAACCCCAGCTCCCTCAGTCGCTCCTCACAGGGCTTGTGCTCCAGCCCCCTCACCATCCTCGTTGCTCTCCTCTGAACACCCTCTAACATCTCAACATCCTTCCTAAACTGAGGGGCCCAGAACTGGACACAACACTAGAGGTGTGGCCTGACCAGTGCTGAGTATAAGGGGATGATGACCTCTCTACATAGTCTGACGATAGAGCAGAGTATACTTTATTCCATGGATCAGTATGCAGAAGATACTGATCTTCGTGGAAGTATATGTAAAGGTTTTAAAAAAAAATTGTAACACTGAAGAGTAACAATAAAGACACAAATAATTTGAAGAACACAGTTCTATTTTGCAATGCCTTTTTATCTGTCCTTCACACCCCAATACAAACACAGACCTAGTCACTCACACCTCCCAGAGCCTTCTACCTACTGAAAAAGATGGGATTTTGCCTGGCTGGAACATGACAGAGGTGACAGAGGACAAAATCCTATTAAGTAGTATCTGAGTTGTTAGGTAGCTGGATTTGAGCATGAGTGCCTTGTGCTTAAAATGTTACAGAAGAACTAAAACCTGCCTGAACTCCTTCAAGTCCAGGGAACCTCAGTTTATTTATAAACTCAAATACCAATAGGGTTGGAAGGGACCCTTGGAGTTCTGTCCTCCAAGCAGGGCCATCCCAGACCCTGCCAGAGATACCTGGTTTGGGTTTGCAGTCTCATGCCAGCGGCCACATTCTTAAACCCAGAGCTGGCATTATGAAGCCCTTTGCAAACATTCACTTGCCACTCACCTGCAGATATCATTTTCAGGCTCCTCCAGTCCAAACTGATTATCAAAAGCCAGCTGGATCCTGGTGCTCTCTGGGGAGTGGAGCCGCCACGTCAGCAGGAGGTTCCTGGGGTAACTGCTGGGGAAGCGAGGACTGTGGATGCAGCCGTTCCCTGCCACGCTGATGGTCTCTTCTTTTCGGTACAAGTCTGTGAGGTGATTGCTCTCTGTTAGTAGTCACAACTTGTAGAAATTAGTAGGTTGTTCCAGTTACAGGAAGGCAAAAAACACAACAGTTTATAACACAGTACAAATTATTTGCATTTAAAGTCTACAAAAATTTGAGTCTAGGAGCAGTTATTAAATAGGAAGTACAATGTATTTTCTCTTAATTAACTCCCATAAACAATAAGAACAGTACTCAACCATATAGACTCTTTATTTTATGATAAATGTATCATTGCTTTTACATTGATACAGATTATATAATTTCCTTCTCACTATTTTGGTATTAAAACAGAATTTAAAATTTAATAAAAGCTGCAAGCTTGAAAACAACGACATGAGACAGAGTAACTTAAAAGCATAAACAGCCCTGCTTCCCAAATTCAGTGCTCGAGGGCGAGATGCCTTCTGAACAAAAGCTGCAGGAAAGTGCTCCTGAGTCAGTCGAAGTCTGTTTATTGTGCTTAAGAATCTTCATCCCAGAAGCATGTGTTAGGTCACAATTTCAACTTATTTACAAGATGTGAATTGTTTGCTGTCAATGGATCATCCACAGAAATGGCTACTCCAGGCTTACAGCAATGTAACTGAAGTCAGAGACTGTCCCGGCAACTGTCTTACTGAGTAACTTCAAGACAAGTAGCCAAGTCCTTCATTAAAACTCCACATCTCCTGCCTGAGTAAATACTCAATTGTCCCTAAAGTCTCAGGTAAAGCCTCAGCTCCTGTAAACCCTCCGGCTCCTGGGATAACAGGAACTCTGGCAAGACTGAGCTCTCAAAAAGTCAAAACGTCTTCTCGGTTGCACCAAGCACGTGCATTGTGAAGCTGTTACTGATGTTGGAACTTGATTCCCAACAGCAAAGAACTGCAAAAAACTGGGGTTTTTTTGTGCATTGACAACTTTCCTGTAGTGGTTTTGAAGATCAGATGGTTTCAAGGCAAAACACTGCACGTGTCAGGGTTCAGTTCCCAGTTGAGACGCTCAGATCTGAGCCTCCACCTGAGAGACAGCTACCTGTGCTCCCCACGTGCCATGTGGGGATCTAGGGCTCAGGTCAGTTACTCACAGAAAGATTTCCAATACCATTTAAGAC
Source organism: Geococcyx californianus (assembly GCA_013389885.1). Taxonomy (NCBI): domain Eukaryota; kingdom Metazoa; phylum Chordata; class Aves; order Cuculiformes; family Neomorphidae; genus Geococcyx; species Geococcyx californianus. The sequence goes on along the minus strand of VWPV01025947.1, from coordinate 60,822 downwards.
ATAGTATAGTTTTCTGCCTGGCCTCGGAGGACAGTGAGCTCCAGAAGAACGTCCAGCAGCCACCAGCAAAAGTCTTATGGAAGCCTCTTCTCAACAAAGACAGTGGGAGCTACACCCAGACCGGTCCAGAGTCACCCAACAGCACTGACAAAACTACTTGCTATGGGAATTTGGACACTTCTTGGAAATACCTCAAGTCTGGTGTCCTAATCTTAAACTGAACATGAGTTCCAGTACTCTGCTGAACGTCAGGTCAACCTCCAGTTCCGCTACAAGCATCACCAATATAAAACTGGTGCCTTCTCCTGAATTTGGCTACTGAGGGAGAGCAAACAGGGGGGAAATTTCTTCCACCAGTCCACTCTTAAGTTTGGAAATACAAAATCAAAGTAAACAACCAGCCACAGCCATCTGTCACACACCATAATCAAAGTTTTCTCCCTTAAAATAAAATCTAATGTGTGACTGAAGTTTTCTAAGCTCTTTATATAAAAGAAACATATTTGTTTCATAAATACGTATGGAAAAGAGGAACCCAGAGAAATGGTACAAACTTTATGGTAAGTACATCTATTTTTCAGCTTGCTTTTCACTGCTTGCTGGCTGTAAATACCTCCTTGCAAGTAGCTGTAAGCAAAGTGTGGTTGTGTGTCAACAGTTCATTGTACGCTTCTGACAGGGTAATAATTCTAGCTTCCAAACAACCTGAAATTTAGAAGAAGAAAGTCTGAGTTTCCTGTAAAAGCTGTCTCCAAAGATCTATTTGTGGCATCTGTCTAAGATGCTTTCATTGAAGATGAAATGTTCTCACACCCTGAGCCACCCCTTCGAAGCAAACAGAGCCCTGAATCCATAGCTCACGAAGTGGAAAATCAGCCAGTTTTGCTTTGTTTTGACCAAACAATTTGCACTGGAAAAGTGACAATTCAGTCAAAACAAAGACAAATTACCTACAAGTTTTGTTGTGATTTTTATCAGGAACATCTAGACCAAAGGCTGTTTTCTATTTTATTTTATTGTATTTTTATTTTTCTGGGAAAAAAAAAAAAAAGAAAAAGATACCTCTGGTTTCTTTTCTCCTCATCTGGTATGAAACAAAATGTCCAGCCAACACCAGTGAGGACCTTTGGACTCTGAGAACACCCAGCACACCCAAGAGAACGATGCATTTCACAGGACTATGTCCAAAATGTCCAAGAAAAGGGATAAAAATAAAACATTTTTCGATGAAAGCAAATGTTGCACTTTTAAATGAAAGAAACATTCCCTAAGTTAGAACAGAAATTACTGCACTAAACCACAGCAGAATTCATCTTATACTTGAGAGCACTTAGCTCTTCTTTCTTGGACAGCAAACTCTTGCCATCGTCCCACTATCAGCACACATTTCACTGTGTGATTCATGCTTCTGAGGGAAAGGCTCCCTTTTCCTTGCCCCTCCCAGTGCAGGCTTCTCTCTGGAGCTGCCAGCTGCTGAGATTAGTGTGCTAGGGACGGTATCTTGTAAAAGTGCTCATCTCTATATACTCCCAAACAAAAAATCTGTGCACTTTACTCAGCATACCAGCCGAGAAAGTATGTTACCAGCATTCCTGTACCCTGAGAAGGTAGGTTTTCTCACGGCTTTTCATTTAACTCAAATTTAACTTAAACAGCAAGTCAATCACAGCTCACCAAGATCAGTGCTGAAATGTAACGGCTGGCGAAGCTCTGCAGTATCCAAGTCAAATAGGTAAATGCAGATATAAACCTGCACGTTTAAATGCTTAAAAAATCAAAGCACAGTGACTTGTTATTTCTATCATGGTAAATACAGTAATTATACAGTCACTGTAGAGGAAAGGCTGGAGAGAAGCACGGGGAGACAAGGCTCAGTATCATAAAGTAGGGGCGAGCAAAATATTACAGTGCAAAGATATGCCTTTTCCAAAAAGGAAGAAAGTATGCTTGACAAGAATGGCCATAAATACTGTTTCTATAACTCACATGGGGTGAAATGCAATACCGCTCCGAGCCTTCACCTGACACTGCAGTAGACTCTGAAACAGCTTGATTCGCTCTTACCTCTCTTCCCATGTGCTAAATTACAACCTAAAGTGGTGTAGCCAGGACTGGAACCAAAGCACATTTTCTAAGGGGATTTTCAGTGGGATTTTGCAGAGTTAACTGGTTTATACAGACATGGGAACACAGTCAACCCAAACTCCGTCTCTGGAGGTTGGCCCCTCATGAATCATCAAGCATCTGGGAAACAGCTTGAGGAGATGTGAGCAACTCCTGTGCTTGTTGCAGCAACTAAGACGCGAGACTAAAATGACAAGACCTTTGCAAGCAGACGAGCATTGTCCTCATCGGACAAACTGCAGGAACTCATGGAAACCAGACAATGGCCATGGGGAAAGTCAGGAAACAAACCACTTGAGAAAAGATGTAGGCAAAGGAAAACGCAGTGCCTCTTTGAAGGCACTGAATTGTCCCATGTTGCAATGCACTACAATGCAGTGTTTGGAAAATCCCATATTAATTATATTCCATAATGATTTATGGGAGAAAATAAAAGACAGCAGTGGGTAATACAACGCCCATAACGTTTACTAAAAAGTATATAAAATTATTTCATAATGAATGAAAGTAGGTGTTAAGTCATAAGGTAAGAAGACCACTTAACACACAGAAGGAGGGCATTCTAGATAGCAGGATCTACGACACCCTTGTACTGGGGGAGGGAAACGATCTCATAAGGAAGATGAATGGGAAGGAAGCTGGGAGACATCCTTTGCAATGAGTCAATTCCCTGCAGAGAATCTGAACTGACTGGGAAGCAGCTTGCTCTATATTTTATTTATGTCAACTAATCTCTCTTTTCTTTTCCCCTTAATTCTTTCCCAACCACTACTTTTAAACACAGCAGTATACATGATACCCCAGCTGTCCGTGTTAGAGGAGCTCCCATTTAACTGCTCAAAGCAGCTGCAGTTTCAGAAATGCTTGCCTTCCTCCCTCTGCATGGAGGGCAGCTGGGTGTCAAACTGGGAACTAGTAAGTTCAGCTCAGTATTCAGAAAACTGCACTTGTCTCAAGACTTTCTCCACAATGAGTGCCGACCTCATCCAATGTTTCTCCTTCCCAGCCAGGGTGTGTTCCCCTATTGAAAGCCGTATGAGCAGCAAGAGTGAGAAATTTCATCCTGCTTCTGCTCAGGTTGCCTGCATTTCCTTGCAAGCTTTGGTAATGTATTGACACATTTTTGTTATAGCTACTCCTGGTCACGACTACAGAAAGATGTTCACTTTCATTACCATTGTTCAACAGACAATTAATTCCTTCACCTAAATAAAAAACAACCACCCAAAAGGCAATTATTGCTTTCTAATATCTAATCCGACCTCTGCTCTTGGATATCCACTGAGCAAGAAGAGTCCATGAGCGTCAATTACTTCGGAACGAAGAAGGATTCAGAGAATGACCTTGTCTAAGGACCTAACCAATATATCAGAGTATTTAGTTCCGCTTTTCTAAGATTTTGGGAATTCTAGCCTCACTTCCTAAGGTGTTGTCCTGTATATAAGCTTGCTTCTGTCTTTATTCCCCTTGTAGAAGTGGTTGACCAACCTCAACAATTTTGATACAGTGGTAGAGACTGAAAAGATGCTACATTCTGACACGTGGAATATATCTTCTTAAATACCACAGAGCATAACTTGTTGAGTTCATCCTGTGCTAGAACTCAGGACAGAGTTGCTGGAAACCACATGAAGTTCATTTTACCACTCGTGAAACTATTTGTTATTTCAGGAAAGGGCCTTGGAAGTTTGCAAGTGGGAGTTTTCCAGATATAAACCTCCTCCCCCACATCTGCTCCCTTTGAAACAAACACAGCGGTCAATTGTTTGCCACCATTTTTTAAATAAATAAGATGATAACCTTCAGAGAGAATAATAGCGCTTCAGTTCCTTCAGTTGAAAATTAGCCTGATCTAAATAGCTGAAACCACAGAGTGAGAAGCAAAGAACAGTAAAACATTTTTGAATCTGGGCCACAAATCAGTTCATCTTGGGGACAGGCATGCCAAGCAAGCGGTATTTATGGCAGCCTGTTCAGATATTCATTGGCTTTTTTTCTTAATTCCCCCACCCTCCTGCAATAAGGAGAAACTTTATTTGTTATCCAGAAGGTTCTGCATAAATCAGAGGAAAAGGGGGCAGAGTTCATAGTCAAAATAGTGCATTCTATAGCTGGTCACAGCTTGTTGGGAAGATATCAAACTGTAAGGTCACTGACCTTGTTAAAAAAGATTTTTTGTGTGTGAATATAAATAATAAAATGAATCCTAGTCAGTGAACACAGGATCACATTTCTCTAATGAAGAGAAACATACTATACCTGTCGTAGTGTGAAAATAATCTTTCTCATTTAAGGATGGATATGTAAGAGTATAATGGTGCATCATATCCGAAGCATTACTTCAGGTTGCTTTCAGCTTGATACAACTTCAGTAGCCCCATTTATTTCAATTATAGTTAGCTCATCCTTAAGGAGTTTGTTAGAGTCTCAAATAAGAGATCAGCATTTTAACAACATCCTATGTGCTACTTGTCACCCAATAATTGAGCAACTGGATCAAACCCCACTGGAGTTGACGAAAGACTCTCAGTTTGGTTGGCTTGCCAGAAGAATATGTTTTGTATTTATATAGGATATATCAAAGCAATGACAAATTGAGCTGTAGTTCAAAGAAGCAAAATTAGTCAATGCAGAACATCAGTACAGAAGCTATCAGAGAATGAACAAAAATCCAGTTATTTAAAATTCACTTCAGAGACACAATCCATTTTGTAACGGCATGTTTAGTAGTCTGACTGTGCTTCTGTGCAGAGTAAACCCCTAAGTCTTGGCGTTACATAGTCAATCTACAGTTGAACGAGACCTCAGCGAAGACCACACACAGTAATGTTAAGTGGACAATTGATAAGGAAGTCCAAGCATATAATTCACAGGGACAGCCTGTCCGAACGATTCTCACTATAATAAGCATTCTTTTATTTGCATTTAATAATATCATTTGTACCGTGAAATGATCACCATCATAACCGCATTTTGAATGTGGTACTGAAGAAATGGTCAAGAAATGAAGAAAAGGCTGGATTGCACTTTGGTGGGATGAAGGCTGTGACTCTCCTTTGCCCCCTTTGATGGATGCCTTGCCCAGACTTTGACAGATGAATAGCGAGAGAGCAATCCCTTACTTATTTTTGATGGGGTTTTCAAATTCTATGATATTTGCTCCTTGCAGTGACTCATATTACTTGGTTTTTGACTTCTTGATAGACATCTTGTTCTACAGGAAAGAATACTGAATGTCTTATAGTAAAGCAAAAGTGTACCAAGAGAATTAACATATGTTAGGGTCAACACGTAAAAAAACTTTGTCAACCACTATTTATTTCATGGGTTGTAGTGTTGCAATATATCTCTCTGCTGGACTCTTAAACTAACAGCAAACTGAATGTATTTTTCTCTTGGGATTCCATAATTAAGTGTGAAAAAAGAAAATGTGTATATCCAGAATGAGTAGCTCTAATTATGTGGACTAAGACTAATGCAAATAACCCTGTGATCATGAGAATAAAACCTTGAGAAACCGTGAGAAAAAATAAAGAGGGAATTTACTCTCCTGGTGCTGCAAAAAGCTTAAGGGAAAGCTGATAACTGAAGCAGAAGTTTGCAGTGAATGCTGACCCTTCCATGAGAAGGCTGGTTCACAAAAAACTTGTGTAGTGCCTCAGACAAGACGATGTTTATTACAGACACAATTGCTATTAAGCATGAATATCAACAACAGACTTTGGCTCACATTGATTTGCAAAGAACAAGTGCATTGTGGATGTAGACACTCCAGATTTTTCTCTTTAGGCAGTGGCTTCAAGTAAGCCAATCTTCGTGAGAAGTTTCTTTCAAACCCTCCTGGTGCAATGAAAACATACTCTCCTTTCATCTTCCTTTTATTATTTTTCAAATTTTTATGATGAAGCGAGGAGATTTTGCCTCAGAAGTTTGTCATGGCTCAAGTCGTAAAAGAGTATTTGTTTTAACATATTGTTTTAGAAACTGCACTCCTAAGACTCAACAAGATGTGGAATTTCCTTAAGGAAAGAAAAATGTTGATAAAATAGAAAATCCAGTCAAAGGGGGAAAGGCTTCTCCTATTAAACATACTGTGGCAGATAGACAAGCAATTACTGAATGGAAGAGCATATGTTAAAACATTAGGCAGTAAAAGGAGAAGCTGTTTCAAAAGACAAATCAAGGCAATTTTCTCTGTTAACATGAGTTTCTTTAGCCTTTGGGTCAGTACTGAAAATCCAAAATCTCTGGAAGGGAGTGAAAGGTCACTTCTTATAATGGAAAGTCTAGCAATAATATTCTAGAAGCCACCATTTTCTTGGACTGAGTTTGCACAAAAATAAAAGCTTGTGAAGATATTTCAGTCCCTTTAAAGCAGGTGTGTTAAAGATCTAAGTATTTTAAAATTATGTGGATCTTTGCAAGATAAAAACAAACACAGAAAGATCTCACTGCATTGAAATATGACTGTTGGTAGTCCTCTCCTTTTTCTGAAGTAGCCTAACAGTTAAATCTCTTTCAAGGAAATAGAAGCCTGGGTTGCAATTCTTCTATTTGCTTGAGGGAATTGAGCCCATTTGTCTCCTATCAAGGTACAGACAGGTTCTAGGTTCTACTTCAGAATGGGATGTCCATTTTCCAAGAAACGGTTAGAGGTAAAATAGAGAAGGAAGTCTTGGAGCAGGACCCAAACTCAGACACAAAGGAAAGATCCAGCCGCTTTTCTACTTTCTTCTCCAAGGCACGTCCTCATGGGTCTCTGACCAGAGCACTCCACAGCTCACTTTTTGCCCCCATGCCTCAGTTTTCTTCTGCTGGAAACCACAGCACCGGGGAAAAGAGGGCAGTAGACATGGAGGTGTTTTCCCAGCATGGACGCAGAACACAAGCAGGGCCACAGGCGCGGCTTTCCATCATTTAGATAAACCTCCCATGTTGAGAAAAAACATTTCCCCAGTCTGGAAAGCAATTGAAGTTGTTCATACGGAAAGTACTGAGGACTTTAAGTGCAGAGGATCTTTCATGTAAGGGCTTAGGATTTTCTCTGGAGGTTTGGTATCAGAACGCTGCAGAGATGCCGTGTGGATAGATAATGCAATTTAACAGTTTCCAGGCACATTCATAGAACTCGTGGTTGTGACCTTCTTTTATTGTTATGATCTTGCATCAAAAATATCATCCAGACATTTCTTTAATCATGCACCAAAGAATAAAACCACATATGCTGAAAGACCAGGGGAGCTCATGCACTGCCAATATACAGGGACCAGTGGTTGGGAAGATGATGCTGGGGTACATCAGCACAGCCCACAAACTCCAGAGCTGTGGTGCCACATGCAGCAGCAATCTCTCATACCAGCACATCCACCTCCTGATTACCGTAAGCTGAGACCAAAACTGGAAATGGAGTTGACTCCAAAGGCTCAACTTACACATCCCAGCAACCCAAGTCCTTTCTGGTAAAACAGCTGTTTGGTTGGTTACCAAGACAAAGTGACTGGAAACATTCCTTCTAAGCTGGGAGGGGAGGGTATCACGGGACACGAGAGAGGCAGGGAGTAGTAGGAGGGGAGTGTGACAAAAAAAAGATCTTAAGAAGATGTGGAGCTAAGTCACCGTTCAGGCTCAACTCATACTGCTGCCCCATGCAGTCCCTGTTGCATCCATCCCACCCGTGCTCAGCCCCAGTGGTACACGGCTTCGTGTATCATTGGCACGTCACAGCTTTGCAGCGAGGGTAAGGGTGTCAAGCAATGAGAATCACATCAGTTTTAGGTCTGATTGTGGAATTTACCCATCAGTGATAATTATTGTATGAGGTGAGCAATCTAGTGCAAATCTTTGTTCTGTTACTGTTTCCTCACTGTAGTGCCCAGCACCGGGGGAAACGTAAAGTGTAAAGTAATGAAAACTTAAAAAAATGTAAAAAAGTAGTGTAAAGGCACACACACAGTTAAAAGTACTTCCAAGGTCAGAATAATATTGCATTATAGTTCTCTGTTCGACAGTGCATGTCTGATTGGTTTTGCTCCTTTTCTGCGTCGGTGTTCTGGTGGTTGGAAATTCGGATCAACGTTGCGTTGTGCACTATGGAAACAAAATGACACATAACCTCTCCTCTGAAAAGTTTACAAGATAAAGGATGGAAGAACTGGTAAGTCTAAATAAACATTATATCATTCAGCAAACCAGTGACAGGACAGAGAATTAAATATATCTTTACAGATTCCTATGCCAAAGTCCTCGTTGGGCAACATCCTTAGAAAATCAGGTTTTGTCCTTTACCCAGAAGTAGCCTAAATGGGACAGGAAAGCTACAAAGAAGAATAATTAAAACAATAATAAAAAATAACTAGTTTACTTTTTCCTTTTTTTAGGAAACTAGGTCACAATAAAATGAAGATGTGCATAGAGGTTTTCTTCCTGAAAGTTTTTCTGAGAATTCAACCCATTAAATAAATTTCACACCACACGTTTTCCAGGGTAAAATACATCATAAGAACAGGATCAGGACTTTCTGCTACACTTGTGCCCAAAGCTTTTGCAATGCTTTTCCCTACTCTTTGGTTTATTAAGTCAGAGCCACAGAGGATACTGCATAAGCAGATGAAAATACATTGAAACTTGCGTGAAGGAAATGATATTTAGAACTCTACTAAGACTCCATGGGGAGCAGACATTATGTATCTTTATGTTCTGAACAAGGCTGAGTTTACTGTTGGCAAATCAAGAAGTAATTAAATAATCCTTCACTTTCATGGGCTTTCGACGAACTCTCACTTTTAAACGGAAAACTGGAGTCCTCTGTGTAATCACACCAGAGGCAAAGCCAAACTTCAAAGTTGTCCTTTGACTATGGATTCAGTGAAATATTTGACAGAAGAAGAACTGAGCATTTAAAACACTAAACTCGGCAAACTTCAGCTACCGATCTTGCCAGCAGGAACACCAAGAACATTTCACTCCTCCAGCACTGGGGTCAGTTTTGGGCCCCTCACTCCAAGAAGGACACTGAGGGGCTGGAGCGCGTGCAGAGAAGGCAACGAGGCTGGGGAGAGGCTGGAGAATGAGCCCTATAAGGAGAGACTGAGGGAGCCAGGGTTGTTTAGCTTGGAGAAGAGGAGGCTGAGGGGAGACCTCATCCCTGTCTACACCTGCCTGAAAGGAGGCTGTGACGGGGTGGGGGCTGGGCTCTGCTCACAAGTGGCAGCGATGGGACGAGAGGAAATGGTCACAAGTTGCACCAGGGGAGGTTTAGGTTGGACATTAGGAAGAATTTCTTTACTGAAAGGGTGGTCAGGGATTGGCACAGCTGCCCAGGGAGGGGGTGGAGTCGCCATCCCTGGAGGTGTTTAAAAGATGGGTAGATGAGTTCCTTAGGGACAGGGTTTAGTAAGGGGACAGGTACAGTTGGACTCGATGATCTCAGAGGTCTTATCCCACCTGATGATTCTGTGATTCTGTGAACATTGACCGGCAGTCACCTCCAGCACCTCCTCACCTTAAAGCTTCCAGAGAAACACGATGAACCAATTAAACCCAGTTTGCCTCTATCTTGCTGAAAGCCTAATGGTGTTGAGAAATGCCTGTACACGTCAGGGCAAAGGATCTATGGGAGAAATCTCAGGCTGTGCCTTACTCGACCGAGATTGCCTATCTATGATTCTATGACATCAAAACAGCAGAGAAGCACACAAAGTGCTGTCCATGTGGCTGGACACCAAATGGGACCTGATGATGCTTGGCTCAAGCGTGATCAAAACAGGTCCCTGGGTGCATGTGGGACACAGCACGGGGAGACCAATGCCAGACATCCGAGGCTTGCAGCCTGTGCGTAGCCCTACGGTTAGAAACCTCATCCTCAGTCTGCTTTGTCTGGGGAAGCCAAAGGGTTCTATTTCACTGCTGTCTCACTCTGGCTCTGTGTTGGTATTGATGTTGCACATCGAGATGAACCTCACGTGCTGAGGTCTTGTCCATTAGCAAGGCACAGCTGCATGTTGACTATTTAGCACAGCTCTGAGCAGCTGTTTGGCCAGCAAGGAAACCGATAAGAGGCTTATGTGATTGAGATAAAAATGGTGAGAAAGTCCAATAAACACAGTACTCTCATATAATTTCATTTAGTGAACACCCTATATCAGAGAGATTGCACAGAGACAGGGACACACCACACAGTTTCCAAAGCAGGAGAATGTTTTTCCATGCTAATACTTGAAATGTAGAAGGTTACCTTGACAATCTCTGGACTACCCCCAAAGAAATCAAATTTAATCAGTTAGTTCTACATATTTTCATAGCATCTAGGACTGTAGCCGAGTAAGGCAAAAAAATGTAGCATCAGTCCATCTCTACTCACAACAAGAATACAACATATGATGTCAGAGGGGTTTTTTTGTCAGCTTCAGCTACCTTGAGCTAGTTATTACCAGGTAAGGCATAAAGAAAAATAAATTCACAATAATACTGCCTAAAACTATGCTTGGTTAGTTTCTAGAAAAAAATGAGGAATAATAAATGTTCTTTTATTGCAGTTTAAGAACAGTTACAAATCACTTCTCTCTTGCCAGGTTGAAACCTTGCCCAAAAGACAAAAAATTTTAAAGTTTGTGTGTTTGACACAAGAAAGAAAAGCAAAAAAATCAGCTTGGCAGAACAGATATGAAAATAGGATTAATGACAGATTTGGTATCAAAATTGTATTTCTCTGGTTTCTATTTTTTGGAAAGAATTCCAGAGACTTTATTTTTCATTGTTTGCACTTCCAACCTGCTTCAGTCATTCCTGCTGAATTTATGTCAGTCTTTTCCATGGAAACCATGGAAGAATAGTTCATGAAAGAATAAATTTTTAAACTTTTCTTGATTTCTAGACTTCTGAAGTCCCACTTTACAGCAGATACTCAAGAGCACTCAATAAGATGGAATGGCAACAAACAGTTTTGGGTTCCCTAGGGTGATATGTTCTGGGTTTTTTTTTTTATAGCTTAGACTATAATTAAGAAAACACCACAACTATGACCTTGAGTACTTGTAGTATAAACTGTAATTAAATAACTGACATCTTTGGTAAATAACAGCTGTACTGCGTGTTACTAAAATCAGTTGTGAGTAGTGTAAGTAGTGTTTTATTTAGAGAGCTCTGCACTATTTTCCTCTCAGTTGCTGGCCTCTATATTGATTTACTTGATTTAAAGTTGTTAATTCTTTTTTTGCATTCTCAAGGTGCTCCCTGTCTCACAACAGCCCCATCTTTTTCAGACCTTCACTTCTGATTTTTTACTAAACCAAACTTCCAACATTACAAACTTCATGAGCTGCTATGAACTGGGATTCACTCCATGCTCAGCCATTTGTCCTCTCTGCTCACAGCTGAAGCTGGGCAGCTGCAAGAACTGGTAGGATACTGGGCAAGGCTATGGCAGTATGGGTGGGGAGCAGACAGACACCAGCCCAGGGAAGCTGAAGGAGAACTGATGGAATTGCACCCAGACATCTCACCCCATCTTGTTTCTACAGACCAGATTTGCCAACCCAGCCTTTGCCCTTTCAGTGCATAAGACACGGGACAACATTTCAGAGCTGTGCCCCTCACTGTGCCCCTCAAGAGCACCGTGGGTTACTGATGGGATGGAGCATGCTTTGGCACAGGTTACCTGCCTCCATGCTCTCTCTATGTATTACAGGTCCGTATGTACTTTTCAAACCCAAACCGACACGAGCAAACACTACTGATTTGTGCAGCAAATATTTGACGAGGAGAAAGCAATCATCCCTCCCTGCCCTGGTGCAGCAGTGTCAGTGCTGGCACACACTGGCAGAAGGCAGCGGCATTCCCCAAAAAATCTGAAATCCCAGCAGACCTGCAGGTTGCAGTTTGCTGAGGATTTATCTGATAGACGATTGCAAGGTAAAGGCTACGAATCTTCGTAACCCGTTCACTTTAATTAAGGGACTGGTAATCCCCCACCCACCAATTCAAGTCTACCCATATAAACATTGACTTGGTTAAAACTTTAAATAAGACTTTTTATTTTTTTGTTCTGACTTTTTAATGGATGCAGAGAACCATTCTGCTAAAAAAGAAACAAATGTTCCACGAATCTTGGCTTAATGGACAGTTTGTTTCTTCAATGCAGCATTTAAGTGATAAGGAAAGAATAAACATAAAATTCTCCTAAGAAATAAAATGAAAACACCCTTAAAAACCACTTGGCTGAGGCATATTAAGATGCTACTAAACTCAGATCAGACATTTACAGATGAAGCTTTGCTGGCCAAACCTATTTTCATAAAGTTGTAAGGCAATCTGGAACCACATCACTTGCTTGAATAAATCAGCAGCATCTTTATAGGGATCACTGCTATTTACACCAGCTGAGGATCTGACCAGAGCAGCAGATGAAAAGGAGAAGATAAAACTCAAAGAGCAGGATGCAGAATCTGAGTAGGAGCATGAGTAGTAAATGTCCAGTGCAGTGATACACTGAACTCCTGAGAAATTGAACTAAGTTAGCTCATAGCAGTACAAGGCAAAATTCAGAACATGCTTCTCTGATCTATTAATTACAGTTGAAGAATTAACAGATGTTTTTCATCCACAGGTTGAATTGGGGAGGGGATGCTTCCTATTGATATCAACATGTGATGAGCTGTTCGATCCAAAGGAAAACATTTTATTTTCATGTTTTTCTAAGCAAGTATTAAAACATATATTTTTTTTAAAAAAAGAATTCTGAATTATCTTCTGCACATAAAAGTGATGGCTGAATTCAGCACAATTTGTAAATTTCATTCATTCCTTTTTGCATTTTCAATGGAGTTATAATTTGTCGGGATCAGTAAGGCATTCTTGAAAGTCTCATTCACCTGCACTGGGACTCCCGCATGACTAAAGAGATTATCAGCTCACAAAAACTGGTGTGAATGTACCGTTTGGATGGCTAAAATGGAGCTTGTCTGATTTACAGTCCTGGAGCTGCGGTTGAGCAGGCAGTGTACAGTGAAGCCAGCTGCTCTTCAGCTGGCAGGAGCAGGACCTCTGAGCTCCATTTCCAGAGAGAAATGAAAACACTCAGCCCCTTACCAGAATGCAACGATCAATACTTTCACCCAGGCAACACAATTCCTGTTATGTTTCTTCCTTTCCCGGTCACATCTTTTGAACAAAATTTCTGCTGCTCCACACAGAGCTAGAACCCAGATGGTGAAATAAAAGTTTGACATTATATAAAATTGTTTACCATTTATAAAATTGCTCAGATGCTATAAAATGTGTGAATTTTTTAAAACTAATGCAATGCCTTTAATATTGTGTTACTGACATAAAGACGTAGATAGTTTCAGGCCCTTCACTGAAAATTCACCTAAAATCTTGTCAACAGCAGATTCTTGGGTATGATATTTGACTTTGCGCTTTTTTTTTCCCTCCCCTTTTTGAATCATCAGAAATATTTCCATATGGCCAAAAAAAGACTGCTTTTAAGAAGCAAGTCCTGAAAGAAATGCCAACTAGTCATTAAAAGCCTCTGAATCAATTAAATATGTGCTGAGTTCTTCACATTTTCCAAATACAGGTTGCTGTTTGTGTCAAGATGCAGTTATCAGTCTTTGTGTACTATAACAATTAGTTAAGAAATCCAAGGGCAGAATGAGTCAGCTCCAAAAAAAAATAAAAAAATTGGATGAGCTGGTCCCAAAAAAGTACACTGGCAACGGCACTTTGTTAAATGGAATAATAAAGGACAAAAAGTCAAGCCAACCACACGCCTGAAACAAGATAAACGATGAAAAAAGAAATTAAAAGATTGAGGATTATTTTCTTAGTCGAGAACGCACAGCATGGATGTAGGGAATTGTTCTTTTCTCCTCCAAAAAGACAAGAACTCACAAACTGAACCAACTATTAAAGAGGAAAAGAGTTTGCAAAGAACGACTTTGCACCAGAACAGCTGATTACGAGGACGCCTGTAGACTGTATTTTCTCTCAGGAACTAAAGAAGCAAGAGGCAAAGGCTGTCAAAACATTTACCGATACCATAAATATGTAAAGTTAGTGGAAGGACATTAAAGGTAGCATCACACTCCAAATTCAACAGGGGCAGATACGAGAAGGGAGTTTTCTTGGCTTCTGGAAAAAACATCTTAGAGCTATAAATTATTAGCATTATTTTCGTAGCAACAACATTGTTAATACACAGCAACTTCCAGCAGGCTAAGAGCAAGGTTCTGTTATGGCAAGTGCTGACAAATATAATGGGAAACAGACTTTAGATCCAGTAGGCTACATATTGAACGGAGATCACCAAGGGACTTGAAATCATCTTGAGATTCAGAGAAAATATTCAATTCAGAGGGACTGGACACTAGCTTGCTTTACCAGGAGAATCAATATTTTGTAATTACTCACATTCTTTGTAGCCCAAATTGTGTCTAGATCCAAAACCACAGCATGGGCATTGTATTTGTACTGCACTTCAGGCAGAATTGTACTTCGTAACTCCATCAGTGCACTCTGTAGAACTCCTGCCTTCTAGGTGTCTGGAAGCACCACACCTTCTGCAAGGCTCTACCCTCCACGTTTTGCCACAGCTCGCGTCCAGGAGGTGCCAAACACAGACTGACTGTGCATAAATTACTCCTGATCCCGTGTTCTTAAGAGTTAATAGCTATTTTCTGGCAGATTATAGCAGCTTTTCATCAGGCAGGCCATGAAGCACTGCATACTGTGCTTGAAGTCAGAATGCTGGTAGTTTGAATTTCTGTGCATGTAGAATTAGATATTCACAGCCATTTTTTTGGCGAGCTGCGTACAGAGCTAAGACATTTCTGCATGCATGCCTCTGGTAATTCTCCCCCCCCCTCAAAATGAGCACGTCTATATTTAAATTATAATAGTTTTCTGTGCAGCTTTCCTAATGTTTGGATTGATTGATAGAAGAATATGTTTTACTCCCATTGCTTGAAACAGCTCTCTTACTGAAAGCAAATAGTGATTAAAGCAAACATAAACATTGCTTCGTTCAGAATCAAAGCTACTTCAGCTACTTCTTTTGCAGAAACTACAGAAAGAAGCAAAGCAGATTGGGTGCTGTTATTGCATAGAATCTGCTCATGGCACAAATATTTTTTTAAGTATCTTGCTATTTTCACAGGAAGTAATACAATTATTAGAATAGGCCTGGACCTCAAAATGTTTTATTATCCCCTCTCACTGTCATTGCCTGCGTGAATAAAAGAAGCCAAGTAGATAGAAACTGAAAAAACACAAGCCACGATCAAGTTGCAATAGTTATTATGAAAGGCTCCCTCACTATAATATCCTTTATTCTAGATCCTGCTTGTCACTAAAAAGGGATAGATCATTACAGAAGACACCCAGGGGCTTAAGCACATTCCGAACGAAAAACAGAAATCTGGAGAGAAAAGCCCTCCCTGTTCTTGCCAAGTAGAAATAGGGGAGGATGATATTTGCAGATGTTAATATATTCTCTCTCTTAGGATATGATCTTACTCTCCTTGAAGTTGTGTTAGTTTCCTCAGTTACTGCATTGCGCTCCAATTTTTCATTCATGCTGGATTTGGTTTGTGTGCTTCTTCTCTCCCCATCCCTTTTTCATGGTTGGGAAAGATGTAAATTGTATAAACAGATGGGATTTTGCTACACTAGTTAACATGTAGATCAAGCACATCATCTGCTGTGTGAGCCACCCTTCCCTTCTGCCCCCTCCTTCCACAAACACACAAAGAAAACCACCAGACTGTTTGTATATCGTTGGTCACAATGATAGGCAACACGTTTCTCAGTCTGCTCTCTCCTTTGAATGCATAAAGGTCTACACAAGGTTTTTGCACCTAACTTAACCATAGACACACAATGCTCACAAAAATACCCTGCTGCTCCTATCTGCTGCACAGCGTAAGATCTAGGACATATGTGCCTATAGCTTCTTGGAAGTCTTCTTCCAAGGTTGGCAAAGAAGACCGCCATAAGTGCCTGGGGACATCTTCAGTGATGAGATGTCTCTTTATATCATGGCTGTTGCTCTCAAAATGTACGATGGCAGCAACATGTAATCCTTAAGATTCAAGGCGTTCCCTAAGCAAGGCACCATATGGTTGTGTAAAACCCTTCTGCAAAAGCTGCTGTGATGACAAGAGGCAGGATAGGGAAAAGAAGTAGCGAAGGAGCCTGAAAACCAGATCGCTTAATAAGTGATAGAGGAATATATAAAAAAACAACAGTTCCTGCACATTCATGTTGACTGCTAATTGCACCTCTAGCATTTGCTAGTGGAAAAACACTAAGTGGTCTGAGGGTAGAAAAGAAAGATTACCAGAAAAAGGTATTTTTTAAAAATTAGACTAGCTGAATTGCCTTAAAAAAATCAAAATGCTTTTGGGCACCAAGTATTTTCATGAGTCCTCTCTCCTCTGTGGCTGAGTCTCATTCGCAAGGTTTAGAAGTGGATTTTTTGAGGCATCACTTCTTGCCATGAATGGCTCAGGAACGTAGGAAGGGCAGGTGAAATTCACTCTTCAGAGCCCTTTGAGATCGAGTCCGACCTATGGCCCAACACCTACACCTACTCCTACTTGTCAACTACACCATGGCACTAAGAGCCTCATCCAATCTCTCCTTAAACACCTCCAGGGACGGTGACTCCACCACCTCCCTAGGCAGAGCATTCCAATGGCCAATCACCCTCTCAGTGAAGAACTTCTTCCTAATGTCAAGCCTAAACCTCCCCTGGCAAAGCTTGAGACCGTGTCCATTTCTAGCAGCTGTGATACTGCTGTTCTGCAAAGACGTTTACCAAAGGCATGACACTGCTCCTTGCATTAAAACCTGCTGTGTAATAAAAGCAGACATCCATTCCAAATTGCATGGAGAGCACAAGGGGGAGCAAAATCAATGTTTGGCCAAACAGATCAAGGAAAACAACTCCTTGGCAAAGTAACTGTGTTTTTCAGACATTTATGTGGTCCATTCAAATCCTACTGATGTCAATGCAAAAACTCCCTTGGGGTTTTGACAAAACGAAAAAGCAATGTAAAAAAAAAAATGAAATCAAAACCTTGACTGTGAAACACACTTGAAATGCAAGCAATATACACCTCATAGTCTTTGGATCCAGTGTTTTAGTGTGAAAGCCAGGAAAAGGTGCACAAGGTTCCTTCAGCTGGAGTACCTATGGGCCAGAGAACTGTGCCAACCATCAAGCTTTGAACTGAAATATCACTTCTGTTTAATGTTGTCTGAAAAAAGCTGAAGCATCTAATACTTAAACATCAAAGGAGCAGAAAATACCCCAACAAAATTATTAATCTTTAAAGGCAGAAGAAAGCTAGTATTTTCTATACACCCTGAGACGGAGGATTTCTCTGCATTATCTTATTGTACAAAAGTCTGGGTCCATTCAGAGGTAGCAGCATAAGCTTAAGTGACAACAGTACAGATGCAATCGTGGTTTGACTTTCATTCCTTTCACAGAAAAAGGCGGAAAAATGTGGCTGTATTTCTGGCAAGATCAGTGCAAAAGTAGTTAGAGATAGGGAAAGAGAAAAAGTGCTAAAGCTCTTCTTATAAAGTGATATCTGAATCTGGATATAAAGATTCAATTATTATTTATCATGTTGTGTTTTAAATATACTTTTTCATCAAATCCATAAAGGAACAAGCAACTCCAGTAGAAATAATCTATCACTTCTATTTCACCTTTTTTCCCATTTTTGTGGAGGGTTTATCATTAGGAAGCGGTTAGTAAAACCTATGTTAATCTCTGAAACTGCTTTTCTTTAAAAAAATTCCAATAAAATACAGGCAAATAAACAAAAGAGAAGAGAAGCTGTAGACAGGATTCACTATTAAAAATTACTAATATTGTGTAAGTATTGCACCCAATCTAACAGAAAGGATTTGCTGCTCTTCAGGATGCAATGCTTCATGTAATATTCATTCCTGCTAGGGAGAAATCATGGATAATGGTATTTTGGTCTTCTTAACTCCACGACCAAAATGTGAAAATCATATTCATAGCATTGCTTTATGTGTATTTGCATTTGGATTCAAATGATTCAGTGCATTTTTCTGATATCAACCCTGCCCTTCTGCAACATTTTTATGACCTTTTCCATGTACGGATATTGCAATTAAATCAGAGAAGACTCAGAACTGACTGTGGACCCAAGATCTCTAAACCCAGAATGCGCTCTCTCCCACATGGTTTGCTTCAGCAAAGCCTTTGTACAATACTAAATTTCCAGAAATAAAAGTCAATAATTGTGATTGAAAGCTTCTTCTATGACAGTCAACTAGTTTTATGAAGGACTAAGATAAATAATTTCCCCAAGAGAAAAGATTTCTGTAGAGAACAATCTAGCAGCAAACAAAGCCTAGACCAGCATTAAGTTGTTTACCTGGGTCACTGATACAAGAGTTGATGAATACTACTGCGAAAAAGAAACTGGTTAAGGGATGGAGGGAAAATGAAACTTACTGTCCAGGTCTCTTAGGTGGTTCTTAAAGGTGCCAACACACACTACAGTAATATCCATGCAGCTCTTGTGGGAACACAGGACTTATCCTCATTCAAAAAATTAATGGATGAAGACAAAACAAAATAGCTTGAGGAAAAGAAGTAAAGTTTGCAAAGCCCTCTTCTCGAACTTCACTGAAGACGTGTCTTCAGAGTGGTTTTTACATAAGAGACAGCAGTCATCTACATAAGAAAGAAATTAATCAATAGCCTACCCACAGAAAACCCAAATCGTTGTCTAAATCCATGATCAACAGGTCATACTCACAATGTCATTAAAAAAAAAAAAAAGGAAATCAAAAGAAAAATGTGGACAAGGGATAGGTCTAGATATATATCCAAGAATCAAAACATCCATTATTGTCAGACAAACAGTTCACATGGTAAAATCAGAAGGGAGCATCGTGAACATCCATTATAACTTGAGGCAGGATACAGGCTATAGCCCAAAGCCAAAATATATTAAGTTAGAGTAACAGTTCTGTGAACAGCAGAACAAATGAAGAATGGGTTTCTTCTGTCTCTTTCTTGCCTGCTCAGCTTCTAAGCTGAATTATACTGAGATATTCTGTTATACCTGCTCTTGTCCTTACAAACTTTGCCCTATAGTATTTGGCAGTGTCCCATAGACCACTCCAGCAAATAGGTCCCAAAAATGTCCTGGCTGCAGGATTTCACTGATCTGATCAAGTTACAGTATCACGGTATCACAGTATCATAAGGTTGGAAACGACCTCTGAGATCATCGAGTCCAACCTATGACCCAACACCTACACCTACTCCTACTTGTCAACTACACCATGGCACTAAGTGCCTCATCCAATCTCTCCTTAAACACCTCCAGGGACGGTGACTCCAACACCTCCCCGGGCAGCACATTCCAATGGCCAATCACCCTCTCAGTGAAGAACTTCTTCCTAATGTCAAGCCTAAACCTCCCCTGGCGAAGCTTGAGACCGTGTCCTCTCGTTCTGTCACCGGTCACCTGAGAGAAGAGCCCCACTCCTGCCTCACTACAGCCTCCCTTCAGGCAGTTGTAGAGGGCAATAAGGTCTCCCCTGAGCCTCCTCTTCTCCAGGCTGAACAACCCCAGCTCCCTCAGTCGCTCCTCACAGGGCTTGTGCTCCAGCCCCTTCCCCATCCTCGTTGCTCTCCTCTGGACGCACTCCAGCATCTCAACATCTTTCTCAACCTGAGGGGCCCAGAACTGGAAGTTCATGCAGTAAGGCAGTGGCAGAATGAGTAACCGAACATGAACAGCAACACCTGACCTTCAGCCCGGCAAAGAAGTCATGGTTAGCATTTTCCGAGACCAGTCCCACTCTTAGTTTCAGATTGAGTGTCTTAAATAAGAAGGATTGTGGAGATTCACAGGAAACAGATGATGCCTTTTCTAAAACTTAAATGTAAAGATCAGAGATCAAGAGATAACTGAAAAAAATGTGTATATGTATAAATGTACGTGCGTATACACATATATTTGTGGTAACCAATACCTATGTATGGGAGAGGTATGGTACTGTCACTACTTACACGGAAATATTAACAATTAAACACAGAGGTGTCTCCAGCTTGACCTTAGCAGAAATATGCAGTATATATTTATGAATCGGATTTTTTTCTAGATGCCTCTAGGGATAATAGGCAAAACTAATTAAAAAGCCATAAAAAAAAAAAATAATGGCATTCTTTCTCCACTAAACTCATGCACCAATTTAATTCTCCAAGTAGAGTGTCAAAGCCACACTCTGAGAAGGATCTTGTTGGCTGTATGAGATGAAACCAGATCTCAAGGACTGTAGATGGTATTTAAACTCACAGACTTTCAAATCAGCAAAATACTGAATGGAAAAGGAATGAGGAAGAAAGAGTTCCTAGCTGCAGTAGTTTCTAACCCTGTCTTTTCCCAGAAATTATTATACAGCAAAACGGTCAACACCTTTCCTTCAGCTTCATCCCAGGTGACAGCACATTTATGAGTTTGGCAGATATGATTATCATCACTTGTCACCGTTCATTATGGATCTCCACCACATTTCCCACAACCTGCTTTGAAAGCACAAACGTATCAAAAAAGCAGAAAAATAGAAGAGGAATTGCATCAATTTATTCCACTCTGAATCCTAAGCACTGGAAGGAGCACGTTTGTCAACGCTCATTCAGTTGATGGAAAAGGTCGACATGCACAGAAGAAACAGTTGCTAACACAATATTATCTAATGTTTCTTTCATAGGTAGTTTCAGCCTACCCTTCACATGGAACCTACATTTAGAAAAATGGAAGGGTCAACTTAATGTAACAAAGCAATTGCAATATTTAGTAAAGAAAGGAAGGTTAGAACGAATAATATAATCAGTGAGGTTTTTTGGTAAAATTGTAAAGATTTGTACAATCTAGAAAGTGTCTTTAAACAGCAGTAGCAGACATGCAATAAAGATGCCAATTACTATAAGGGGGAAGGTTTGGGTTTTTTTTTTTAATAAGGATTTTTTTCCTCCAAACCTTCCATTTTACACAAAGAAAGCACAAATTTCTAACTTAAGAGATAGATATGTACCATTGAATTATAGGGGAGATAGTTTTCTCTTACACTACAGAAGAAGAATTCCATGGACCTTGCAGGACTTTTCATTCACAGCAGCTCTATAATGTGAGTCAGAGAAAACCGCTATGGAACCCAATAGCAACTCTTTTTGATTGTGATGACATTCAGATCATGCTTAGACAGGAATATTCAACAAGCAGTGTTTTTCACCTTAAGAGGCAGCTATTCACAGGTCTTCATCCATCCTCAGGTAGAGACTGAGGTGAAAAGAGCTGCTGCCATTTGCAAAAAGGATCTGAAGTCCCTCATCAGCGCTTGCTGCTCATGTGTCTAAGTTAGATGTGGACCTAAAATGCCTGGAAGAAGACAAGTGTCACTGCATTCTCCTTGGTTGCTGTGATTCTAACAAGCATGAAAAAGACAAGCAGAACTCACCCTGGGTTCTGAGGTCAAGAGGCCACGTCAGGATGCTAATCTGACAAAGCCATCTCAGTGGAAGTATGCGGTCCTCCACATCCATGACCACATGCACACAAACCAAACAGGACTCCAAACTGGAACCGAACAAGGATGTCAGCTTCAGATCAGGGAGCTCAAATATCATAGAATCATAGAATGGTTTGGCTTGGAAGAGACCTTAAAGATCATGCAGTTCCAACCCCTACTGACTATATACTCTAGTCAGCAAAAAAAAAGAGTGCCTTTAAAAGCGTTAATCAAAGCTATAACACAAGGAAAAGACTTTCCAAGGTAAGAAAACCCCCGAAGAAGGGGAATCTTTTTTTTTATTATTTCAGGAACAAATACGACCTTTACGGAAGCCTTGCTTTATTCCAAAGGTAGAACTCTAATAAAAATGACTTTAAGTTTTATTACTCATGTAAGTCCTTTAGAGGTGCCTTAAAACCAAACATATGACAATCATTTATTTTAAAAGGCCACGCTTAGAGTTTTCAGGAGCAAGAGTCTGCAATTCCTTGCCTGCCTGCTTTCTCCTTGAGTAAGTTTCCCCAGGAGTAAGCTGGAGAGTCAACAGTGTGCCAAGTTAACAGAGTGCCAACCTCCTAGCCCATGGAACAGCCACAAACCTTATACAAGTGTCATCACATTTCTGAGGACTGAAAATATTGATATTCTGCAATACTTAAATAGGAAGAAAATGGAGCAAATCACAAACCCTGACCTTGTCACAATGCTCACACTTCTTTACATACAGTTTTAACATAGCCCAACAGCAGTCATTGAGAAACTGTCACTGCCAGGCAGTGAGACATCAAAGCTTTTCTGAATACTCCAAACCTGGGATAACTCATTTCAATTAACAGCTGACAAATGCTGAGCTTTGCTGTATCCAGTGAAGTCTGATATCTCTAACAAAAAACCCATACAGATACAGAGAAAAAAAAAATGTACATTCTGAGAAGAAGAAACAGATAGTCCCTCCCCTGTAATTTGCTGTGGTCCTGTTGCCATCTTTCTGGCCTACACTGTTGGCAGCATTTCCTCACTCCTGATCCTGTATTTGTTATGTCATGTATAAGCCATATTGATTTTTTCTGGATAAACAGGATATAGACTTTCACAGCAAGCTGTACGGCCAAAATGCAGCCTAAGCTGTCATCTCTACCTGTATCATGTGGATTTGTGCACCATTCATATCCACACTGAATCCTCCGGCAGAAATAATTTCCAAGGCTTATGCCTTCGACCATATGACCCCATCTATACTTCACTTATTGACCCACTCTGCTCTGCCATTTCAAATAGAAGGTACTTGTCCTGACTTCCAAAGCCTGTACAATTTATTATGGTTCAGTCACAACCTCTTACATGCTATCAAACCGTAGATGACTGTAGTCATCATGACCTGTGACCTGCAGTCTATAACTACCATAGTTAGTTTGTTATCTAAATTTCAAAGAGGCATCTTTCCATCAGACCCTGAGGAGCCCATTTATACGTCATCTCCCTCTCCTGCATAGAATAGTTATGAAAATTTTATAATGGCCAGGTCAGCCTAGCTCCTGCTTTTCATACTAATTTGGTTTAGAATCATAGAATGCTTTGGGTTGGAAAGGACCTTGAAAGATCATCTAGTCCAACCTCCCCTTCAACCTTACCTTGAACATTTCCAGTGACCTGGAATCTACAATTTCTCTGGACAAACTGTTCTAGTGTATAACCACCTGCTCTCACCATAAAAAATAACTTGAAATGAATGGTTTGTACCAAGTTTTACTGAGAGGCAGAGCGCTAAACCCATTCAGGAGTATTTTGGTGCCTCCTAACTGGGGAGGAGTGTTAATTAAAAAAATATTAACTACTGTTTTTTCTTCTGAACAGGATAGCATGTTTGTCTTTTTTTTCTTCCCCTTGGCTCACCTGAAATCAGCGACACAGAATGCACATGCCTGACAGACTGACATCAGCTGTTAGGGACACGACTACACTGACAACGTTACCCAGTTCTCTAGGAATGCGTTGTTTCTGTCTGTTTTTTGAAAACCAGAAGGTGTGATTGCTTGTTCTCAGCTATTAACACAAGCTTGGATTTTGCAGGTACTTCTTTCAACTTTTTCCTTATCCACACCCTTCTCAAACCATCACAGCTTAAGAGGAACAAAGAGGTTAAAAAGAGTAAGACCTGAATCATCCCCCTGCCACTCTTTGGTGCTGCTGTGGGATCGATCCCAACAAATATTGGCTCTTTGTCCATTTTTAATAAAGAAAAATGTGACCGCTAGTGCCCAGGCCACGTGACCACCCTTTATGTAAGAAAACCACCATCTGCATACATTTCAAGTACATGAGACAAAGTGCTGAGTTCATATAAAATTTCTCCAGGGATGTATATCAGAGTTACCTCACCCTCAAATGTCCAGCTGTAGACAAAGCCGTTGAGCACTTAGACAGGTCAGAAACAGACCTAAATGGGACACACATGAAAAGAAGACACCCCCCCCACCACCACCCATTAGCGACCACTGCTGGCTGGGTTTAATGGCAGCGGTGTGATTTCCAGCTCTATGCTGTCAGTTTTTGATATTCTGAGAACTATGACTCAGGATTCAGGAACCTGTGAGGAGTGAATGAGACCCACAGTGCTGCAGCAACCAACAATGCATGAGTGCATGCTCCAGCTGATGTGTCAGAGACAACACACTTGGCAGGAGGATGCCCCATCACCCACTGCTTTGAGATAGAGGAGCATGAATGTAGGGTTCTCTCCTAAGCAGTTCCTTTCTCCTGGTGTGCACCAGTCAATACGGTGCCTCCCTTACATAAATGAGTGACCCCCTATATCACTCAGTCAGCAGGGATGTTGTGGAAAGCACACACTGCCTTGTGTTCTCTGGTCTGGCTCACAGAAGCCCTGGTGTAACCACAGGGAAAGTCTTCCTCAGCCTTGACGAGGAGGGGTTTCGTGTGGCTGCACTTGTAGGAGCTCCAGGGAGTATCCACTGAGCATGGACAAACACATAGGTTTTCAATCAGACAAGTGTAGGAGGGGCACATCAAGAAGCACTGTCTTATAAGAAATTCAATATCTTATCCCCACCACCAACCATCCCCTGACAAATTTCAGGTCTCCATCAAAATGCAGAGGAGTTAGAGCTACTCAAAGTCAATGCATTTATCAAGATCAGAAAACAAACATTTTATTCTCCTTTTTTATTCCAAGAAACGCCTGAAATTTTCTGGTCACCATTTTCCCAAACAAAATAATTAAAATAATATGGCTTAGGGCAGACAGTCATCTTGGAAAAACTCATCCCAAGCTGTCAAAGTGCAGCACAATCATTAATCTCAGAAAAAAAAAAAAAAAAGAAGGTCTTTGTAAGAGATATTATTTCTAAAGTCCTCATTGGGACTGTTGGCCCAGCTGAGCTGATCTTTCCTCCCAAAACACATCCCACTTTATGGTTGGTGGTGTGACCAGGTCAGCCCCTGAGTGCACTGAGTAGTGGCCGCCATCGCTTCTCCCTGGGGGTATCATGGTCAGCCTGTGGGCTCTCACTCCAAGCACAGAATTAACAGGATAAACTTCAGGCTACGGTAGGGAATTGAGCCTAGCATTAAAGGCAGATGGATATGATTAATAATCCTACTGGTTGGGGTTTATTTGGAGAGTACTATAAATGCTTCTCAAAGAGCTTCACTGATACATCTCTACCGTGGATCCTTCTGCTTTGGGATGACACAAGGGTTTATATGCACTCCTCTGGGAAAAGCGTGTCCTGGCTCATCTCCAGTAATACAGCCAGACCCTGAAAGCCTCTCAATAAAGCCCTTATCTCATATCTCACATAAACTGTTTTTTTTCCCTCAGCTTTCCTTGCTCCCTCTCATTCTTGTCTCTACCCAAAACCACTTAAGACTTCAAGAGGTTTTCTACATGCTCATGAGTGTAATCTTGTATACAATATACACATTATATTAATTACATTTGAAAAAGTAATCTTGCAAAATATATTACCTGAGTTTCGGTTTTAAAAAATAAAACCAATATGAGATGCTTATCACATTGTGACATTCAGATTTCCCTGATTAAAATTCATTAAATGTGCACACATACACACACATACACACACAGAGAAAAGAGAGGGTGAGCACAGATTTTCAGAGAAGACAATTGAAAAATGACTTCATATTTCCCTCTGCGTAAGGATATACTTCTAAATGTTATAAGAAGAAAAATATGCATTACTAACTATTTCGGTCTCAACTTAGACTATGTTTTTGCAACTCTTCTATCACTGTTACCTTTGCCCCAGAAGGTCCATCATTTAAGAAGACAACATTTTGCCTTTTTAGAGCACCATATATCACAAGAAAGAACTCCGCTGAAAGGCCTTGATGAAACATTCCTCTGAAAAAAACAAAAATCAATAAAACCTTTGAAGTGTTGTTCTGAAGGACAACTGGTCTCATTTTCTGATGTGCCAGCATAAAACTGACTTCTGAGCAATTTTTACAGAAAGAAATAAGAAGGAATTGTCTTATTTGAAATGGAGAACACAGTAAAATCAATAAAATGAACCATCTTTCAGATAAATGTTTTAAGGCGCTAACAAAAATAAACAAATGCCATAAATGTTAAAAAAAAAAATTAATGGGAGATTCAAATGCTTGAATTCAGTGAGATACGCGTTCAACATCTTCCAGGTATCCAGCATTGGGAAAGACGAATTTGAGCTCCCATTTCCCAAGATCCCAGCCATTTTTTTGGAAGGAAAGTTGAAGAGGTCTGCTGGCAGCACCTGCAGCCTCACCAATGCTGATGTGGTTCTGGGAGATCACACGCATCCCACGGGACAGGGCACAGCCAAGCCCACAGAAGTCTGCTGCAGCAGACAGATGTCTGTCTGTGCTTTATTAATTTCAGATTTTAATAGCATGCATCGTTACTCTTTGCTGTACTCAAATCCAGCAGGGCGCATGCTCACACTGCATTCATGTATTTGTACAAAAGGCAACAAGTTTTAGCATCCACCCTTGCAGATGCCCACCCCGTGCCCGCCATAGGCTCCTTCGGTATTTACCCTGCCCTTCACCACGGTGCAACAGAAACAGAACGGTTTGGGTTGGAAGGGATCTTAAAGCCCATCCAGTTCCAACCCTCCTGTCATGGGCAGGCACACCTCCCACCAGCCCAGGCTGATCAAGGACCCATCCAACCTGGCCTGGAACCCCGCCAGGGAGGGGATATATATGATAATATCTATCCATCCAACCTGGCCTGGAACACCTCCAGGGAGGGGATATATATGATAATATCTATGGAATTGTATAATCCAAATTAAACTCGATCAGTGACTAATAATCCCAAAGCCCACACAGACTAATAGAGTGATTTGGAACGACCATACGATAACGATATCTAATAGGGTTACAAAAGACTTTGGTGTCCTTTCTTAAATAAAAAACGCTAAGTTGTGATGTACAACGGAAGGTGTACCACTTGCCATTTCTCTTCAGATGTGTAGCAACGTCTTCCCCTGTTTCCAGGGCTATCATAGCACTTACAGGACACTCATAAGCATCAAAGTAATATTTTAGCTGCTCCAAATGCCACTACATTTTCGTGTTACGTTAGTAAGAACTGGTTTTGACTTAACACGGTATTTTTTGTGAATGTCACTGCCTAAACATGTTTCCACACAGTTGTTATTTTCCTTTTTTTTTAATATTATAACTTTTTATGTGTAAAAGCATCTTTGTGAGATTGCTATTCAAAACGCATTCCTTGAAGCGAAGGCTAGAAGCATTTAGAAGAGACTGTAGCATCATTTTTTTCCAGCATCCATAAAAAGAAGTACAATACAAATACTCAGACCGCATCCAAGTGACCATGGGCAACACTCAGTGTTTCTGAGAAGTACAGAGCACTGACCTGTCCTTGCAGGTCCTGCCTCTGAAAACGCCTGCTGAAGAGTTGCTTCCACTCCCCCTTTTATGTTCCACATCGTGTTTGATTTTGAAGCATAATTCTGCATCCCTCCTACTCCGCAATGCTCTGTGCAACCTCAGAATTAAATTATTTGCAGTACACAAACGTGCTGGCAGCATCGATGTGCCTGTGCCACACCAGGCGTCTGATGAAACACAAAACATTCCTCACTCCAACCAGCCTCATGTCACTGTGACCTTCAGCCAAACGTTAATGTCAAGAACTATTAACCATGCTAAGGTAATTATGTACTGAGTGTTTTTCTTGGAAATACTCTTGTTTGCAATCTTGTGTGTGTAAAATGCTACACTCAAGATTATACCATTTTCGTAATGGTCTGGAACTGGACTTTGAAAAACATTATTACAAAACCAGAACAGTCTTATTTATATTTCCTTAATTTTGAGACAAATAACTACAAATGACAGTGAAGAAACAGATGGGCTATCGCAGCAAACAGAAACAGATATGGTCTCTGTCTAAACTGTTGCTGACTCGTGGCACCAGATCACTGCTTGAGCAAAAAATGAGACAACATCCCACTACCCTGTGAGCTATGGGATTTCATGTAACCAGATGTAATGATAGGAATTACAGCAATATTAACATGAAGTCTCTATGTTTTAAATTACAGACGTCGCAATCTCATGACTGCTGAAATAGCACAAGGCTAATTTGTAAAACGGAAGTGTCCATGCAGGCAGCCATGGACCTAGCAGGATCTCTGGGGCCACGTCAGTGAATTTCAATGCCTTCTAAGTGATCTTTAAATGCCTAATCTTTCAATGATCTTTAAATGCCTTTTAAAACCTTCTGCAATATTAGAAGGTCCTGGCATGGTTAATGGGCAATAGCTATTCTGAAGTAATGTGAAAGACCTCTAACATCTCTGTTACAGCTCATTCATAATAACAGCCTCCAGACCATGCTAACGAGTTTTTTGCCTTAGAGCAATTCTTAAAATATTCAGAATAATCAGTGTGATTACTCTCCAGCTATATATATGTATGGGTGACATATGGGATCTCAGTGTCTTTCACCCTTTATCATAGTGCTGCGAGAAAAAAAAATATAGCTTGATGTCTTCATTAATATTTTGCAGGCCACTAATACACACTATGAAAAGCAGCCTTGCTTGAGAGAGGGATAAATTAACTTTCTGAACTCCAGACAATTAGTTTTTAAAGATCGTGTGGGTCGAGTGAGCTCCTGAAGAAACAGAAAAAGGAAAATGTGGCCTCTGCCTATCAAAAAATTGAGATAACAATCACCTGGGAAGCGAAGTAAAGGGCTTCTGCCTCTTCCAAAAGCAGATCAGCCAGGTCCCTAGATCCCTACTTTTCCCACAGGGTGAGCACACCGCTTGGGTGTCACACTGAAGGTGTATCGAAGAAGCTAAAAAATTGCTAAACTGCCCATGCGATAGCGATCAAATTGTGACATGAAAGAACAGCAGCTTTCTGCATCACACCCGCCGCCAGGAAAAACAATGAAGAACCTTAAAGTTCATTTGCAATGCAGGAAACCACATCCATGGGGACAATACTTTGCCCCAAGCTAAGCGCTCGTACGAAATGCTTAACTTTGGTTTAACCCATATATTCATTCAAAAGGACAAACTATTTTCAATAACACCTAACCAGAATTTTACCTTATGGGTGACGAAAACCAGCAAGTCTGCCAGTGCGAACCATATGTTAGACATAGCTGGCAATTCCTCTGCTTATAAATCTGACACTGGCTTTTATGAGCATTTGCTGAAGTCATAGTGATGAGGTTGTTACTTCAGAACTGAATAATGCAGTTTTATGGCTTGTAAATTCCCCACTGAACGGTTTGACGCGAGTTTGGGGAAAACAGTCGGAGGCAGAATGGCTGTAGAGGAAGACTGTTGCAGGAATCTGCCATCCTCACTGCCCAGAGGCAACTCCATACTGACCCTTACTAAAGGCTGAGTCTGCAGCTTCAGAAGGTGCTGGAGATTTGAAAAATATGTCACAATGCATGACAAAAATAGAGACATTTGTTTCACTGCTGTTTCCTGCATTGGTTTGAGAGTAGGAAGAGAGTATTCAGATGTTGTGCTGACCAAGTTTAGTTCATCAAATAACATTTTGCTCCACAACATTATTTTGGTGGATCAGATCTGAGCCTATGGAATTTCTTGGTTTGTAAAAATACCCTATTCCACAGAGTTTATGTCCACAATAGGAGACAAGAGTCCCAGAAAAAATACTACCAGAGAAATTCAAATAATTTCTAAACAAACTAAGTGCTTTATTGCAAAAGATAAAGAGAAACTGCAATACAGCACTGCAGTACGGCAATGCAAGAACTTGAATGTAGGGTTAGAGGAGTAGGGAGAATTCACAGAGAAACACAGCAAGGAAACTACAAAGTATAAAAGATTAATTCATATTTCCATGCAACATGCTAACCCTCAGAATATTGCAGGGCATACATATTCTCAGATGCTGTGCCTAAACAAGAGTCTGGAGAAAGCTATTTCTGTCAATTAAAGGCAGATTTTTCTGTCACCAGTGCTGAAGTGGTCATTTTATTCCCCGTCAAACTACAGATCGCTTTGAAAGAAAAAAGGTTTCTTTTTTTATTACGATGACTCTAAACCAGTTACAGCTGTCTAACAAAGCAGATGCGAGACGGCAGAACTGGAGGAAAGTTCACTGGATCGACTCTAAAAGAACTAATTGCAAGACAATACGCTATTCTGGAACCCTAAGTCAGTGCAGAAATGCTAACAGCTTTCATGTGAACTCCTCCTTCCTTCCCAATGGCACAATTTGCTGACAAACGTAGGCGCTGTTTCAATTGTATTTGCTCGCTCCTGGGAAGCTGGTGTGATGCTCAGAATTCTAATGCTGTCCTATCACAAGAAAAAACAAATACAGTGATCCTTATCCTGACGATGTCCTGCCCCTTCCTCCTGTAATTTTCCTCACCTTTTTTCATTTCCTGCAATCAAACTGAATCCCTGCAAAGGAAGAAAAGCAGTCTTCCTTTTCAATTGTCCATTATCTTATTGAGTAGATCCCATATATAATATAGAATACTTACTCACCGTGTAATCAGAGTACTTATTCACAGTCAACACTTCAGTCTCTAGAGCTCAAGGGAACATATTTAAGGTATCTTTAAATTAGCTATCGCAGTACTGATAGCATAGTAGCTATCAGAACAGGGAGCACAGCACAGCGTGCTGAATATTGCAGCTGCTTTAATGTTACCATAGGTATTTCTCAGACAGCTGCAATCTCAGCAGCATTTGCAATAAGGGACTTTTTGGGGCATATTTATTGTAACTATCACAAGTTTAGAAATAAAGAAGGTAGGATAATGAAATAAGAAAGGGAAGGAGGGATGAGAACCAATATGAATCGGCTGCAGGAAGACAACAAAAACCAGCATCACCTCCTTCATCCTTTCAGTTAACCAGGTTATTAAGTTGTGTCAGTTATCAAATTACCACGTAAAACAATTTTGAGGGGTCTAGATCTACTCAAATTGCAGTCAAGGGGAAAAAAAAACCAAACCAAAATGAATGGGATGAGGCTATCAGGTAGAGAGACTTCCTAGGGCCTAAAACTACATGGAAATGAGAACACTAGGAATTCTGGAAAGTCTTTACTTTGACTAAAGCTTTTAGGAGTCTGAAAGAAGGTAAATTTGCAGCTTAAAACATTTGCTGAAATTTTCTCATAGAAAAGTGAGAAAGCATATGCTTACTTTTAGATGAGAGAGGGATATGGTGCTGGTCAGTAGCACGGACTGATGGGACATGGTCCTCAGGTAGGATGAACAAGCAACACCTAACATTCCTTCTTTCTTCAGTGTAAGGACATTTCCAAATAATTAGTGCTGGGAAATTGCCCACACATGGAAAGTCACATCAGGCATCAAGAAACAACAGAGAGCAGGACAAAAGGACAACACGACTTACAAAACAGACTTTCAACTCTCTTACTTGTCAACCTTTGTTGACTCAAAACCATCATCAGAGGAACCCAACGTTCTGGATCAGAGATCTTAACTCAAGGAGGTATATAGAGATAAATGAGCTGTCAGTCAGTTCTTTCTCCTCCTGTTTTGAGACTTATGATCTATATGTGCAGTTTAAAGAAACATTCTGACTGACGCACTTTCAATATTTCATACACTTAATCTTCATTTTTACCCAGATGGTTTGCTTAGTTAGATAATGTATATAATCAATATACCAGAAAGCCAAGAACTACAAGAATACGTTACAAAAGATGCGGAAGACTTGAACAATACTGATACCGAGAACAGTTCTTTGAATTACATCACAAAATTTGCATGAAGCCCCGAATCTTGTGTAAACCTACAGTAAACTGAACCATCTTCTTTCGTTCCAGTGGATAACCGCATGTCAGAGGTCTTGAATGACCCAAGCAGAGATACTGAATAAAAATGAGCCAAAGTCTATAAAATAAATATTTAGTTTACAAAAGAAATGTTGCTATAAATACTCACAAAAAGCATTCCTGGCAAGTACTCATCAGAGGGAGAACCACAGATCTAGAAAGAGATACTAAAAATGAATGCTGAAGCTTAATTTTCTAAGAGATATCAGATTTTTAGTCTCTGCAGCCTCTAGAGACAGAAAGTGAATTGGATGATGTAAAAGGACTGTGATCAAAAGCTTGGATAGTCATAAAAAGGCTCTGGGGGAAAGAATATTGAATAACACCAACACTTAGTGTTGTACTATGGTCTGCACAGCTTCTTATCAATAAAAAAATTACTTACTTGAATATACCCTGGGGCAAATACTGTCCCCAGCTACTCCAAGGCCACTCAACTGAGGTCCATGAGTTCACGCAGAGGTAGAAAAGGGCAGGATTATGTTATGCAGTGTAACCCATCATTTATGAACCATGCTTAACAACATCCACTTTTAATAAAAGATATATGCAGAAATATCTAAATAGGCTGTTGTTAACTTTTTCTATAAAAATATCTTTCCCTTTTGGAGAAATTAGTCTTTTTCAGACTAATGTAGCATATTCATGGGTGACCATCCATGTCATCAGAGAACATTAACATTAGAAATAATTATAAGCCATCTTAAATTAATTAAAGCTGGTTTTCCACCCACTTGATTTTTAATCTATTGCTGCGCTAGCCAACTGAGCATTGACACA
Source organism: Geococcyx californianus (assembly GCA_013389885.1). Classification (NCBI taxonomy): domain Eukaryota; kingdom Metazoa; phylum Chordata; class Aves; order Cuculiformes; family Neomorphidae; genus Geococcyx; species Geococcyx californianus. Next base: position 27,981 of record VWPV01025947.1, on the reverse strand, counting down.
CTGACAGTCAGAACTTGATTATAACCCCACCAGCATTTTCTGACAAAGCTAGGACCCAAACATCGACTTGTCTTTGGGAAAGAATGCAGCTCTGGGAAGGAATGTGGAACTAAACCTGAAAAAAGCAACATCAGACACAAGACTCGGGCACTTCTGTACTGATGTGTCTTCCCAAAGCCAAATTTCAAGAAGATGTATGCCTATACTGGTACAGGTAAAAGGCCAGAGCAACATCAATGTTACAAGCATGCACAAAAGTTAACAGAAACAACCTAACTGCCCTGCAATGTGGGGGAATAAAAATATTATAAAAATATAATAATAATATAATAAATAATAAATATAATATAATAAATAAATATAATATAATAAAAATATAAAAATATTATTTTCATATGTGCTTGCATATTCCACATTCAAAACCCCATTGTCTCCAAATGATGTTAAAAATTTTGGCCAGGAGTAACTATGCCGCAGCTCTGCTACTGTCTGTGTCACTGCATAGAATTATAGGATAATATTTAGTGGATCAGAGGATTCTTAATGTAAGGGCACCTATAAAAGCAGAGCATGTCAAGTGACAAACCTCCTAGACCAAGACTGGCAGGGAATGGTGATGTGAACTTTCCCTCAAGAAAAGAAAAAAAATGAATGTAATAAATAAAAGCTACGAGTGGCTCAAGAAAATATAACTCATTTTACAAGTAAGCTTTAAAACTCCTGTGGCTGCGAATTTTTCACTTATGCTCATCTCTGCATAACTTCTGAACCTCATATTCATCAGCAACAAAGGACCGATGGGGGATGTGAAGGCTGGGGGGAGGCTTGGCTGGTGGAGGTCAGGGACCTAAGAGGTTGGAACAAGGCAAAGATGGAATCACAGCCCTGGACTTCAAGACAGCAGACTGTGGCCTATTTGGGGATCTGCTTAGAAGAACCCCAGAAGATGTTCTGTGGGAGCAAAGAGGGTCCAAGAGCTGCTGATTTTCAAGGATCACCTCCTACAAGCTCAGGACAGTCCATCCGTAAAAGCAGGAATTCAAGCACAGGTGACAGGTAGCGTTTATGGATGAATAAGAAACTGCTGATTGAACTAAAACATAAAAAGCAAGCATATAAGAGGTAGAAAAAAGAACAGGAGAAACGTCTGAGCATGCAGGGATGGGGTTAGGAAAGCCAGAGTCCATCTGGAGTTTAATCTGATAACGGACGTGATAGGCAACAACAAGGTTTTCCGCAAGTTAGTAGCAGCAAAGAGAAGACTAGGGAAAAGTCAAGCCTGCTGCTGAATGGGAATGGAGACCTGGTGATGAAGGACATGGAAACATCTGAGGTATTCATCGCATCTCGTATTGACAAACTGACGAAGTATATACTAGATAAGTGGACAGTGAGGTGGACTGAAAACTGTCAGGCACACAGGGCTGTGCTAAGTGATATAAAACCCAGCTGGAGGGCCAGTCAGTAGTGGTGCACACCATAGGTTGATACCTGGACCTATTAAATACTGTTTAGCACTCTTATTAATTACCTGGATGATGGGGTGGAGTTCATCCTCAGCAAGTTTGCAGATGATGCAAAATTGGAAGGAAAAGCTGATATACCACATGGGTATGCTGTCATTCAGAGGGACCCCAAGAGGATGAAGAAACATGCTGACAAGGGCCTTATAATGTTCAACAAATAGAAATACCAAGTCTTGAACCTGGGAAGGAATAATCCAGAGCACTAGAACAGGCAGGCATCCGACAGCAGCCCTACACAGAGCGGTCTGAGGGGCCTGGTGAACATCAAGTTAACCATGTGCCAGCAACGTGTCCCTGAGGCAAAAAAGGCCAACAGCCTCCTGGGCTGCATGACCAGGTGGAGGGAGCTGGTCACTCTCCGCTCTCCTCAGCACTGGTGAGGCCACACCTGGAGTGCTGTGTCCATTTCTGGGCTCCTTAGTGCAAGGGAGACATGGACATACTGGAGACAGTGCAGTAAAGGGCCACTAAGTTGATTAAGGTCTTGAAGCATTTGAGGAGATTCCGTGAGGACTTGGGACTGTTCAACCTGCAGAAAAGAAGGCTCAGGGTGGGCCTAATCAATGTATATAAACACCTGATGAGGAGTAAAGAAGCTGGAGCCAGAGTCTTCTCAATGGTGTCCAGTCAAAGAAAAAGAGGTATCACAGTATCACAGTATCACAGTATTGTAAGGTTGGAGGAGACCTTTGAGATC